>JAWWEQ010029513.1:0-23530 GCA_035583055.1 Torymus tubicola
AAAATAGTTTCAATCTGTATTACTTCAGCTGACATTAATTGAAGTTATCACTTCTGCCGGGCGTCCCGAGACGCACACGGTTTTCTTTTCTGTTGCAGGTCATAAATGTAGATGAATAGCGTTAGAGCGTCTAGCCGTCGCACAGTGAAAAATTTTGCATTTTTTATTGAGTACCAAATATCCTTGCAACCAAAAAGGCTACGGCGACGTTCAAGGTCCATTCAATAGCTAAGGCAATGAGATTACAGGACAATTATCGATAAACCCCGACTATGACTTTTTCACCTTGAAAAGGGACCCAAAAAACGAAAAATTTGAAAAAATCTAACTGCATGATTTTACCTTATAAAAAGGGATGAAAGGATATTAAAGGCGATCTTATACCTAATGACTCCCGTGGCCAAAACTATCTGAAAAGATCAAATAAAATATTATTATACCATAAAAATGTATACATGCTATAGAAATAACTTCCTTTTTACAACATTACACAAGATATAGGTCATCCAACTATTCCATCCAGAAATATGGTATTTTCAAAGAATATGCTTCTGCGTAGTTTTTTTTGGAGACCGTTTGATCAATTTTCATGAAATAAAATGCAAGTTCCTTGTTTTATGTGCCTCTATGGTAACTTGCTCTGAAATTTCAAAATTTTTTGATTAAGTATTTTTTAAATAACAAAAACCACTTCTTTATTTCTACTTTTATGATTTTATGGTTTTAGACATAAAATATAGTATATTTCGATACAAGTGCGAAATTGTTGATTCTAGCGCGAGCGTGAGGTTTGTCAATCACACGAGTGTAGAATCATCTCTCGCACGTGTATTAAACGATATTTTTCTATACAGGGGGCGTAAAAGCGATTTTAAAAAATTATAGAATATGTAAAATCGTATTTTACGCATACTGTATCGAAAAATACTTATTCAAAAAATGTTCAAATTTTAAAACAATCTACTATAAAGGACCTTACTATAAGCAATTTCTTTTTTTTTTTGCATTAAAATCCATCAAGTAATAAGTCTTGAAAGAAAAATTTCATAAATTTTAAAATTGAAGCTAGTCTGAACTGCTACAGTTTTTCTACCTCCTAAAACATGTAAAAACTTATCCTTAGTTAGTATTGTAAAGTGTACTGTAATAATATATTATGTGAAAAGATATGGCTTACCATTATTCTGTATTAGTACGTACGGACTCGGGCTGCCAAATAGTACAGGCAGTAGTAACTTATTAACCATGGTCAATGTACCAATCAAAAACTGAAACATTTAATAAAAAATTATTAAATTTCAGAGCAACCTACCATAGAGGGACATATAACAAGCAACTTGCATTTTGTTTCATAAAAGTTGATCAAGCGGTCCAAAATATTAGATTTTCAGAAATGAGCCTTGAAAGAAAAATTTTATAAATTTTAACATTCAACCTATTCTGAACTGCTAAATTTTTTCTATTTCCTGAAAAATATAAAACTATATTTTTAGTTAATATTGTGAAGTATACTGTTATAATATTACAAGAAAAGATATGGCTTGCCATTGTTCTGTATTGGCATGTACGAACTCAAGCTGTCAAAAAATGGGGGACTTATTCAGTAGGCTCCATTTCTGTAAAAAATAAATTATCTTAAATCAGTTGACACGAAAAGACATGCTGCTATGATTAAAATACTAAAAAAATCACAAGAAACGTATATTTATATACAGAGGAAATAGTAATTCAAAAATGTATTTCAATGTCATAAAAGAAAATTAAGAAAGAAATAGGAATCAAAAACCTAATGCATTGTATATGTGAAAAATATTTTCGATAATACAAGAAAAATTTAATAATGCTGTTCATTTATGAAAGAACACTTAACTGAGAAGAAAGTAATAAATATGTAAACTTATTACACAAAATCTATCGCAGCTTGAGCTACAGCGCTTTATATTCAAATCCCAGGATGAACCTCATTTAATAATTGTCTGGGTGTCATTTAACAATAATTACTGCTGTAAATCTAGTAAAAAAATATTCACGAAGTATCCATTCTTTCTACGAATTTAATCCTTAATTAGTTAATTTTTAATTAATTACACCTATAGGCCACTGAAGCCAAAATTATTTGAAAAAATAAAATAAAATATTATTATCAGTAAAAAACATTATATACTATTATTATAACTATTTTTGGACAATCTGACAAAGATAGAGGTCCTTTGATGTTTTTAGTCCTGAGATACAGTCCTTCCTAGAAAAAAAGTTTGGCGTAACTTTTTTTTTCGAGTACTTGATGGATTTTCATGGGGAAATAAAGTGCAAATTATTTGTAATACACCCGCCTATGGCACGAAGCTCTGGATTTTAAAAATTTTTTTATTAAGTATGATTTTTATGCAAAAAGACATTATTTTGTTTTTAATTTTGATAATTTACATGTTTTTTTTGCATAAAAAAAATACTTAATCCAAAATTTAAAAAATCCAGAGCTTAGTGCCATAGGTGGATGGATTACAAGTAATTGCACTTTACTCCCTGAAAATCCATGAAGTAGTCTAAAAAAAAAGTAATGCCACAGTTCAAAATTTCATATCTTGAGAAGTCTTGAAGCAAAATCTCTCATATCTTCATTAACAATCACTTCTTGACTATAAAACTTTTTCCACTTCCTGAAACATAATACTTATTCTTAGTTTACATTGTAAATTATTTTCTATTAATTTTACAAGAAAAGATGTGGCTTACCATTGTTCTGTATCAGCACGTACGGATTCAAGCTGTGAAACAGTACAGGCAGTATTAACTAATTAAACATCTTAAATATATCAATGTAACTTGGGAAAGACTGGTTAAGCAGGTACAAATTTCTGTAAAAAATAATCATTTTAAATCAATTGACACAATTCGATTTGCTGCTATAATTAAAGTATTCAAAATATCACATGAAACATACATATAAAAGCAAAATAATAATTCAAAACCTATTTCAATATTATAAAAGCAAATTATATAAAGAAAAGTTTTAATTGCTACAAAAGAAGTTTAATGCTGATTATAAAAGAATACTTGATTGTGAGAAAAATATAAATCTGTAACTTCAGTTAATAAAGAAAAAAGTAATAAATATGCAACTTACTACATAAGAGTTATCGCAGCTACAGGTACAGTTTATACAGCTCTTAATCTTTCATGATAATTAGTCCCTTTGAATAACTATCTGGATCTCACAATAATTACTGCTGCAAATCTGAAAAAGAAATATCAACAAAGTATCTATACTTTTTACAAATTTAATTTTTATTCAGTTAATTTATACTTACCTAATATCCAGTTGGTTGAAGTTTTGGGCGAACATAAGGTACAATTTGGCTGAATGTCTATGACAATGAAACTCGTGAGTAATCCGCAAAATATTGTGCCATGTAGTAATTAGAATCCCATTTTCGGGACCTTGAAAACCGTCAACGCCGTTTGCCACCCACATCCACACCAGCCTTCGATGACAACGCAAGGAGAGTCAACACCAGCGATTTCCAGCCACCGCCGATTGTCGAAGCATTTGGACTCATCCGCCAGCTATGGGCTGGTAAGTCTGACCAGGCTACGGCCTTTTGTGATCGCGTCGGAATCTCTCTCATGCTCGCGTATCTAACTCTAGTCGTCACCTAGAGCTTAGATCAATTATCAAAACGTGCTTTTATATTACTGAAATATGCTTGTATATTATCGAATCGTGCATCCCTCTCGAAACTGTTACCGAAACCTAATTTTGTAATGAAAGCGCTTGCGACCTCGCGCTTGAATTTACGTCCCTTGTCTCGCTCTACCATCGTAAAGTGTTGTATCGTGTTGTATCGAAACTAGTTGTATCGCGTATAGTTGAACATATTTGAATATTAATTAGATTCCTGGGCCCAGCTGGCACTCAACGTATCTTTTTTATATATTAATTTCACACATATTTTCTTATCCTGATATATTATAATAAATGTTGATGTGCATTGTTAATCGTAGAGTTTTTATGTAGCGACCCAAGACATAACCACCTCCTTGTATTACCTATATCGAAACATATATATGTGCTTATGAAATAGTTAGAAACAGTTATATTTATCGGAGCTTTTTCAGTATAACCCTGCAACCCAGGTTTGGCTGTCTAGTAGCCCGTCATAGTATAAAATATATAAACATTAAATCAGTTAACTTATATTCTCAGTTTAATATCTCATCGAAACGCTTTTGTGGTAGTATTTTTTTGTTAAAAAATTAATTAAAAAATTATTTTTATAAATTTTAAATTAACATTTTAAAATATTAAGTTTTTTTCTCTAACTGTAAAATTGGTTGTAAAAAATTGGTTCTTGATGTAGCTTATATTTGCGTGATAACACCCAAATTGGTAGAAACTGGTGGCTCGTTCCTATAGAAGTTTATTGAAATATTTGCTTATATCCTCGGGTAATTTTTCAAATATGTCACTCAAACATTTTAAGTTTAGAATAATATATAGAATCGAAAAATCAAATAAAAAAAATATTCATTTTCTCCAAATTTATAGGTGTAAGACTGCTTTAACACAATAAGGTTCAAAAATACGTTTTGGACTCCTCAAGTATTATGTAGGATTAATTTTTATTCAAACAACCGTCCATTTTTTATAAATATAACTTTTTTCAACATTCTAGGGCTTATGCGTTGTCTTTGATAACAGACTCGTGATCAAAGTGTATATAAATCCCTCAGAGCATGTGTTTTGGTCTTTTCATTCAAAGTATACACTCTGTAAAAGTTATATATTTATAAATGATTGACACATATATCGATACATACACGTATAGTAAGATGTGTGTGTGTGTGTGTGGGCGTGCGTGCGTGCGTGTGTGCGTGCGTGTGTGTGTGTGTGTGGCTTACCACTTAAGCTCTCTCTTTACCCCCCCCCCTTTTTTGTTTTGCGCCGAGCATATATAAAATGTGAAAATCTAACTTTATTTTCTATTGACCGTCAACTTCATTATGAATCTGCATCATTAAACAAGGTTTTTTCGACTCGTTAACTATCGTTAATGTATAAGATAAATGTTTCTCTGTCGGTGATATTATTAAGTTGATTTATATTTAAAGTTTGTAATCTGGCTGTTATTAAATAAAATTTAGCCCGAAGAGGTTGGCAGACCAAGCCAACGAAACGTCACTCTCAGATTAAACTATTCGATACAACACGATACAACACTTTACGACGGTAGAGCGAAACGCGAGTGCTTTTACAACCAAACTACGTTGTGGCAACGATTTCGATAGGGGTGCACATTTCGTTAATACATAATCATGTTTCGACAAATAAAGCGCACATTTCGATGAGACACGTTTCGATAAATCTTCTAACTCTAGGTGACGAGTAGAGCTAGATGCGCGAGGGCGGGAGAGAGATTCCGACGCGATTACGAGAGACCGTAGCCTGGTCAGACTTACTAGCCCGTAGCTGGCGGACGAGTCCAATTACTTCGACGGTAGTCGCTGGCCCTGTCCACAGCCGATGTTGGTGCTAGAAATGGAGGTTGACGGTCCTCATGTCGTCGGCGATGTCTCAACATTTCTCGCGTGATGCTCGCAACTCCAACGACTAAGCTACTTGCCGTACGGCACGATCACTAGTGCACACCAGCTATTGTGCACAACGGCTTGGGCCTGCACAACCGATTTCGGCTGGCTACGGCTGTGGCCCACCATGGAGTGACTAAGCGCGTCGCGACGACAGCTCGCGATCGGGCAGTCAATGGTATTTTTCCACATACTACGAATATATTGTCTCTTTCTCGCTCTCATGTGCTGCCTAGGTCGGCAGTGCGCACTCTGTTTGTTTACTTGCGTGCTCCTGACGAGCAGCTTTAAGTAGCGATGCTAAACTTGTCAACAATTATTCGAGTATAACTTGTAATACTCACTCGTGAGCGTTACAAGATATACAAAGTTTTTAGAGTGAATTTGCTGAAATACTTTTGTTGCAATATTTGGTCTATCTATTGAAGTTCTATCTTCTTCCAAATTATTAGTTATTTCCGTTCATTTTGAATTACAAGTCATAGTTAATAATACATAAAGATTCTTGTTCTTGTATCGATTTATAAGGATCATTGTGCCAATGTAGTTTTGTTTTAAACAACATGGACTAAGTATAAAAGTTGATAGTGAAATAAACATTTTACGTATTTGTCTTCTATCTAACAAGAAGAGTATCTCAGATCCGGATGAAGGGTTTTGTTCAAACTTGAAATATCTGTTTTTAGATGAAAAAATATGACGAAAGCCGTAGTATTAAATTCTAATGCTATCAGAAACTGAAGAATTTGACATTTTTAGCAATATATTAAGGAAATATAATTAAAAATATTTTGTGTTTAATGTTAATATTTAATTCACAAAAGCGGTAAAGAGACTTATAAGATAAGAAAGTGAAACAAGAGAGCGTCAGTTTTCCGTTATTTTTTTACACAATTAAAAAATGTTGATTTCTTTTAAAGATATGTATGGTATCTTACGGTGGCTATCGCAACAATGTTAAACTAAATAAAACTCTGAAATAAAATAACATTTAAAGAGTAAATAGGAATTGAATTAATATTATGTGTGTTTAGTTATTAATTTGCTATTGTTTGTATAAATATTTGACATAAATGTTGATAAAGGTCACTCACCTATACTTTTTACCGTATTTTTACATTGATAGCCAGTTTTTTTAATCTTAAGAAACACTTTATTTATACCGGACCCCTGTTAAGCCTCTAATACAATGTTTCATATAATAATTGTTTTAAAAACTGTGCTATAAGATAAATTGACACATCTAGTTTTCAGTATATTTTAATTATCATTAACATACTAATAAATTTTTATTTCGTAATCAAGCTTAATAATAAAATTTATTTTATTAACAGAAAAGTATACTCGTGGAGTTTCTGCAGTTGAAAGCATTTTAACATTAGACCGCTTAAGGCAAAGTGTTGCAGTGAAAGAATTATTACAAGCTCAAGGACAACCACTAATGCGCAAAACTGCTAGTGTTCCTAATTTTTCACAGGTATGATAATTTCTATAATTTTATTTATATTCTACATTGCTATACATGATTTGTATATATCAATGCTATTTCAATATTATCTTGATGTTCTCTAATATTATAATCGAAATAGCGGTGGGGTACGCACCCCCGGATGCTTGGGACCCTTTGCATCTCTCCGAGCGAACAGCTAAGATCGCTGTGGTGTGCACGGACCCCGTGGATGTGCGTTTAAAAGCTCTGACTATGCCTCAAGGAGCCCTACCAACGCAGTGCATGCGTTCTTTATCGTGTGGTATTCTGATCTCTCCAGAGTACCTTCCATAGGTGGAGTAACTCTGCCAAGCCCATTTCTGTTACAGCGCCTTCATGCAGGTTAATGTTTCCGACTCTTTGATGTCTCCTGATAGATAAAGCCGGGCAGTGGCACAGGATGTGTGCTATTCCCTTCTTGTGTATATGTAATCGCAGTTTGTTATGGCCAATGATTATTGATACAAGTAGCTTCATGTCCTTCCTGCTTAACTGAAATAATTCTGATTTGCTTGACCTAACTGTTCTGTCCCCTAGGAACGCTTTGGTGCTCTGTATGAAAACTTCCATATATATAGATATACAATGTGTACATTTGGAACCTCAAAATGTAAACACAGTATATCTATATATATGGAAGTTTTCTAACAGTGTGTCTTTAAGGCCATTGGCGTTTTTTCCTACTTTCTTATTTATCTCTATCGATCAACAGAATTCCCGCGGTTCGATTCCGGTGTTTTATCTATGCTGATTTTGTATTTCTTGTCGAAAATATGTACCCTACTTATCTATTCGACATCATCAGGGACCTTCTATCTGTTCCTAGCTTATTCTGTATACTGATGTGCTTGCTGCTTTTCCGCCAACTTACTAGGAGAGGGTCAGACCTCTGGATCACAGATTTTGCTCAAACTTTGAGATATGTTTTTGGATACCAAAATATGATGAATAATGGAATATTAGACGCTAATGATTCGATAAGCTCGATTTATCGACATTTTTAGTTGCATTTTAAGAAAATATTGCAAAAATTGTTCGTTTTTATTTGTTTATTATTTAGTTTAGATAAAGCATACATATAATTGTAAACAATGAAAATATGTTAAAATAGACCTCTAGTTTCCATCAATTTATAAGCGATTTTTTTACGCTTAACTTTAAACTATCACAACTTTGGATAGATTCAATATTTTTCAATTCTGAAAATAGCAAAAAAAAGTTGTCACTCTCTAGTTTTAATTTCATTACTGACAATTGTATATATGCTTCATCTAAACTAAATAATAAATAAAAACTAGCAATTTTTGCAATATTTCCTTAAAATGTATCTAAAAATGTCAATAACCCGTGCTTATCGAAGGGTTAGGGTCTAATATTCCATCTTTCATCATATTTTGGTATCCAAATACATATATTAAAGTTTGAGCAAAATCCGTGATCCGGAGGTCTGACCCTCTCCTAGTTAGGTGTTCCTTATCCTCAAGGATGCCTTTATCGTCTCCCCTTTCACTATTATGTGCAAGGGAGCAATGCTGAGGAGTACCTCCAGAGCCGTGACGAGTGTTGGCCTCATGGCCTCCGTGATACCCCTGAGGATCAGGCCTCGCACCCTATCTAGTTATTTTCTTGCTCTGTCCTTCTCCACCATGGCTTATATCCATTCCATGGTGTCAGGCTTGAGCTCCCAGGTGCACCCCGGCTCTTCTGCACTGCCATAGAGCTGCTGTGAGCTTGTTTGTAATCATCCTTAGGTGGTCCGACCATAGTAGCTTGCTATCCAGAATTGCATCTTAATATTTTGCTTTGGTGGATAACCTCAGTTCCTGATTTCCCAGATATAGAGCATTGTTGGTCCTCCACTTATATTTCCTGATGAAAATAACGACTTCCGTCTTTTGCGGGTTCACCGCTAAGTCGTTGTCTTGACACCAGCTGTATGTACATGTTAGTGCTCTCTGCATTAGATCTGGTTTTGGAGGCCCTCTTAAAGGATCCCCGGGTTTTCTTCCTAACGATCTCGACTTCCTCATTCCACCGTTGATTCCTCTGCCTTCGCGTATCAGTTTGACTGGATACTGTTCGTAGTATGCTTGCGTGATAGCGGTTTGGAAATCTTCCGCTACTTTGCCTAACTCCCCCGTTTTATTGATAGCTGGATCATATTGCGGAAGGTGGCAGTATTACCTTTATTCATTAAGTCAAGATCTGTAGTTACCAAATACTCTATGAGTCTTTCTCCTCTTTCCTTGATATCTAGCGTTGGCATCACACCCGAGAACCAACGGGAGATTGTTGGTTATGCAGTAATCCGCCAGCTCCTGCACCTCCTTTGGTAGTCTGTCGTCACTGTCGTATGGGAAGTACATCGAGGCGATGACCACCCGACCTAGAAGAATCATAGCGGTGTGCTGCTGATGCCCTTGAACAATACGAAGGGTCTGAAACAGATACCACTTCTTCCTAGCCGTCTGATACAGCCATTTTGATCCCCACCGGACACCTTGAAAGTCACCCGGCCGAAATCATAGTACGGCTTGTTGTCCACGGCCTCTAAAGCCCTTACCTGACTAGCAACACCAGGAGCGCCCTTTGATTACCCTCATCGGTGCTGCTACCGGGACCTGGAAGTCCTGGCGACACCTTCAACAGTTGCCATGATTGTACTTGTAGGGAGGCGGTGTATATATTGTTGTATTTTATATTTTAAAATAAAATATATAAAAATAAAATATCTAAAATAAATATTTTTTTTATTTTATATTTTTATTTGTTGTATCCCTCAAGCCGCCTCCGGATCACTTGCCCTTCCTCTGATTTCCCTGGAATCCAAGTGGTTGCCCTCAGCAGCTTTTGGAGTATTTCAACCCCTTCGAACTTTAAATCCGCCCCCTCCAAGGGTTGCAGGGACGCCTGTCCTATGGTAAGCCACTTCTTTGACCTCTGGTCGGCGGCGATGATAACGATTACCCCCCCCCCCCCCGGGACAGAAGGAGGTCTCGAACCTGGGCCATTCTGCGGGAGGCAGTTTGTCCACCTCCTTTCGAACGGCCGCCGTGAGCAGCCCAAACTGCTCCGGGGTGAGGAGCACATCCGGGTACTTCCGGTCCCAGGCCACTACCGTCAGTGGATTGTCCCTTTATGCCATCATCAGGCCTCCGCTATACTCTGGAGGTCTTGGTTTGTCTCCGGGGGCAGCGGATGATCCCCGTGGACCTTCCGGTTTTTTGTTTAATCGCATACGAGGAGTAGTGCCCTTATCTGGATTACCCCTCTTGGTCGCGGTCATCTTTTTACCCGGGATATCGGTAGGATCCCTGATACTCGAAAGGCCTACTTGCCGGAGCCCTTTTTATTCTTCTGTAGATTCTGTTTTTGGTGTTTCATGCGCATCTTAGTGCTGTCTGGGCTGTTGTTTTTGTTCCTGCCTTCTTCCTTGCCCTGGGCCCCAGGTGGAGCCTGCAAGGGTGTGAGAGTAACTGGGTTTTCCGCTAGGGCAGGCCTCGAGGCAGAGCCACGTCCCTGCATTTCTTTGTTTGCGATGCTACTTTTCTCCTGGCCCCCCGAGGGAGATCCAAGGATCGGAGGTCGCATCAGAGTTTTGATTTGGACAGACTCCGATACGGAGCCATCTCCCTTATGGCTGTCCATTGTTTCTTTGTTTGTTTTGCTTATGAAGATTTCCATACGTTAGTACCGCCAGCGTTTCGTGAGCAAGGGGGCGGGTCGAAATAGTTAGGAGCGGGTACTACCACGGTACTCCGGGGTCTAACCTTCGTTTAACCGGTCCTGGAAAACACGGACTGTGTTGACTAAGTGGCTGGTCTCTGATTTCAATCCCGATTTATACCTAGACCGGTTTGCAGCCTGCTGGGTTGTGGGCACTCCCAGTGGGTCAAAAATGAAATCAATCCTGGACTGCCCTTAGTCGTCCATCACGATCGCCCGGTTATGAGTTAAAGCCTTCTTTCGGAGGCCAAGGAGGACCCCCACGAATTTTATTCATACCGCACGCACCGTTTATAGATACTATGCATCAGTTAACAGCAACTCATCCCCTTTCGAACATAATATCATATTCCTATCAATTCCTACCAATTTATAGGGGGACCCATTCGTAGAAGCACCGTTTATAGGTTGTTCTCCTTATTCATCCACTCATACACCTCGGGATAAGTGCTCATATTCACTCGTGATAGTTTATACATACATCTATTCTGCCCATACCGTTACGCTTGCCATCTATTCTTGCGCCCGTCCCCAAGGTGCGGGTGATGCACTACAAGTCCTGTCATCCGCCTAAGTTATGCACTTAGGCTAGGTCAAGATGTCAGTCCAAGAGAGGGCATACAATATTATTCCTTTTGAAGTTTATAATTTATTCAACAATAATCTAATAAAATCGATATGAATCTGTATTTGCCATTGAAGTGTATTTATAATTATTAGATATAGGCGGGATGCAGTGAATGAAGTTGAAGCGAAGGAAAAATTAAATATATTATATGTGAAGGTAGATCTGAAAAAAATTTAGAAATTAGGCACAAATATATTTTTTCAAAATACCATAATTCTGTATGAAATGGTCTATATTTTTCATAATGTTGTAGAAGATAAGTTATATTTCTGTTATTTATACATTTTTATTATATGTAACGGGGTAAGTTTAACCCCTGCGAGCGTCGCTTCTCAGTCAAGTCTTTAGCTACAGTGGTTCCACTCGCTCTTGCAAATTCAGCACTACGCGTGCTTTACCTGTACGCTTGCAGCTTTCTTAACTCGTCAGCTTCCTCGTTCTCGTTTGCCGTCGGCTAGCTCAAAGTCGGAGAAGGAGAGTTTTGACGGGAGGAATCTATTGGACCTGGAATATATTCTTGAACGATAAATGACTTTAACAATGTTTAACTAATGAACGTGCAGGTCGGGACTATCGATACGGAACGGTCTATCGGTGCAGCACGCACGTTTACAAAATAGTCACTGCTGCTGAGGCTTCGCCGAGACGAGCACCTGTTCGGTCGTCCGCTGGTTCTCGGCTGATCTGTTTTGTGGCGAGGAGCTGGTCGATATTACATGACCGTATTACTCCGAATGAAAATTACGAGAGAACGCACACAGCTTGATCGTTGCTCCGCTCACTTCTGCCCGCTCCTCCCCTTACCGCTTTTCCATAGCCGGGCTTGCGCCAGCCAATCCTATGCCCCTGTCTCCCTTTATGCTACGCTTACCTGTGACAACTTCGTCATATTCCTTATCTAGATTTCGCGTAATCTGGTTGTGATATCGATGGTTTTTGAGGTACGATAGTGCAATAAAACAAACTACAGGTTTAAAGAGACAGAGAGACTCTTTATTAACAAACATTTTTTATCTCCCGACGTACACATTCAACGAAGATTAGCCTTTCAGAGGCGGCCTCGTCCTCTCCCTTTCAAGGCCCTGAACCTTATTTTCCGGGTCCCGTTCGGACATAGCCACGATTTGTGCACCTTTGGATGGTGAGCGATCCAGCACGACTGCGACTTGTCTTGCGCTGATCGGTACGGAGAACCTCTGCAGGGGCTTCAGCGGTCATCCTGCGGGCGACCTTGAGCCATGCCAATGCCTCCTCGGCGGCTGCTGCGGCTTTCCGGCTTCGCGCTGGGACTCTTACCGACGGCGCACAGTCTGCGAAAGATAAGAAATACATCCCGAAATCAAATAAATTTCGAACAGAAAAGCCTAAGATAACCATTCGGATCGCAAATTAAAGGCTAATAGCCATAGAATACTGGAAAATTATTGTCGAGACACGACTTTTAGTTTTTTATCTTGGAAAGATGACTGTAATTTGGAAGATTTCAAAAAATTGCAAGATTCCAGTGTTCCTGCTGTTTTCCGGTTTCAATAAATATCAGTATAGGCCCCAAAAAAAGTATGGTGCGTCGAAGACTAGACCACCTTTACCGTATGTTTTTTGTCCCGCTGAATCCGAATCTACTGTCAAAAACATCAGATCAGGTGTATGATTTTTTTGAAAATACAAAGCTTTCATGCTTTGCAGTTTAGAATACATAACTTGCATGTTTTTCAGCTTGCTGAATTCAAATCTGATGTCAGAAATATCAGCTCAAGTCGGATATATAATACATCCGCTACATCGGACTTAACAGGAGAGAGCGCTACCTTCGGGTCTCCAATTTGGTTCCCATTGAGCATATTACTTTCATTTGATATAAGAAGATAATGTGCAAAGCCCTAAGACCTCAAAGGTTTTCTTATAACAAAGCTGGATATTCTGAAAAATTAGATAAAATGTTAATACATGGTTAAGACTCAATCCCTTGCAGTAAAAGTCATTATTCATGAATCTGCCATTCAAATTCCTTTTTCCTTGTATATTTTAGACTAATTCATTGTATCAGCACTCACATATAACATTAAGAAGTTAGAATACTAAAGGTTATAATTAATCCACATATACGTATAAGCTTGATACAGCCATGAATTACTGTAAATTATTACATAAAAAATATCTTTATGTTCACACATGGTTTAATATAAAGAATTTTTTACAAAGGTACACATTTTCTATTCGCATCCGCACATAATTACTACCTTTCACTTAAATAATGGAAAAAATAGGTTTATCCACCGAAATGTTTTACAATTTTTTCGCAAATGGTTTATGTGATAATAAATGACCGTGAAAATTACTATTAAGAGCAACTACAGCAATTTCCTTTAATGCATTGCAATTGTTAACATCTTTAAGACACTCAATATCTATAACTAAATTTTCTTATGTAGCTTGCAATGACGATCACGACTCAAAATATACTGCCTATCAAGAAACAACTTCCACTTATATGTAAGACTACAGTACTACCTGTGCTTTGTTATTCTAACCACTAAAGTTTACAATAGCTTGACGCAATGCATCTATTTCCAAAATATTATCGGCCTCAGCATAGACAATACAATTTAGAGTATTGGCTAATGCTTGAGCAAATCGTACATCTAATCTCACGCTACCATGCTTAACCAAGTTACAGTGATTGCATTTGTTAGCCGATAGATCGGGAGTTAAATCAAACGTGAAAAGGCAATAACCATTAGGATACGATTCACGTGAGATTTGATTATCCTCGTTAAGAAAATGTACACCCGTTTCAGAAAAGAACGTATGATAAGAATCAATGTATAATTTGCTAGCTCCGAAATTAGGTTGCAGTAGTTTAGAAGGTACTTGTACACCATCAACGTACAAACATAGAAAATTTATATTCAAATGTTCAAAATTAAACGGATTTAAAGCCCGATCGCTGTTGAAAGCCTTATTATTAACAATACCGATTATAATTCGTTTTGGCAATTGACCTAATATTATATTATTCGAAGTTTCACATTGTATACCGGTGAGAAGATATTTGGCAGTTGTCTTTGAAAGTGATTCGGCGTGTGCTAGTAAAACACCAGGACTAATTTTTCCGCGCTTCACTCAGAGATTTGCTTCGTAAATATGTACAGAGTAACAACCTGTAGGATCCATAGGATCCAAGACGTACAAGATACCAACGCAGTATTTAAGGGTTAAACCATTATTGTGATATCGACGCTGCAAATTTTCACGGGATTCGGCTGCATTATACAGTGTTACAGCTACTGGCACCATTTTTGTGGCCCCATATTTAGTATGATTCTACGCATCTACGATTTTCTGCAAAACATCAACATACCTTTGAGTATTTTTATGAGTAAACTAGGGTGGCCGTGTCCCCCTGCGTGACTCGCTGCGCTCGACACGCCACTCCCTCCCCCGCTTCATATTTCGCTCGTCACACCACCTTCAACATTATGTAAAAACTTTGATATAGGCACAATCGCATTTCTCAAGATAACCTTATCTTTATACCAGAGAAAAATTGCAAAACTTGAAATACTAATTAAAATAATTTTGTCATTATCTACAACTTTTGTTTCTAACACTTTTATCTAAATTAAAACCTTGTTATATAGGAGCTCGTCAGGAATTGATTTTACTACATGCAAATATTAAATGTGAAGTATGGTTTCCGTATATTCTACAACTATTACACTCAATTTGTCTGTATATTTAGGAATTCAAATTCGTTTTGTAGGTCTAAATCGTCAGGAATTGATTGTTCGTAAAAATATTAAATGAGAAAAAGTTTTTTCTATTATTATCTACAACTTTTGTATTTAACATTTATGTGTAAAATCAAAGCCTATCGAATTACAGCCGGAAATCGTCCATTTTATGTATGTCTATACTTTATTTTGGATTTAACTCGTTAGGTATTAATTTTACATGAAAATGTTAAATGAGAAAAAGTTTTGTTTTATTATAATCTACAACTTTTGTTTTTAACATTGTAACGGGGGCGTAGGGGCAGTCTCAACTCCGTGGCGTTAATGTAGGCGAGGAACGGCAAATGCTACTCGACTACAAGAAGCGAGATCGCCGCGATTTCAAGTAGTACCGGGCGACGCTATTCCCGCACAAACGAGCGTCCATCTTGAGTCTGACGGAAAATTGGACGAATCTGGTCGTCTTTTTTTAAATTCTATATAATATAAGAATATAAAAAAATAAATTTAATTTTTGAGCTTTATTTTGTTTAATTATTTATTTTTGTAAAAATCAAAATTATTGAAAATTATCGTTTTTATTTTCAGACAAGAGAATTAGCTTTAATACAAAAATAAAAAAACAAACATTTTCTTGTAAAAGATAAATCTATAAACGCTATTGTTACATCCTGTGGTTTTATTTCAATTGGAGGAAATAAAAAATTTTTCTAAATTTAACAGATAACCAAAAATTTTGAAAACAGCACGATCTTTTCTGAAGTCAGAAAATTTGAAGCTGTCGAACTATAATTTTTTAAGTACACTTAGGCTTAGACGAGTCCGGATGCCCTTCAAATTTTATGATAACCAGATGTGTCGAAGGAAAACTGCGCGGGTCTATATATCTGTTTGTGCCTTTCTTTGAAACACTAACAATTTATGTTTATTTTTTTTTATCAAACTTTCGTTCTCGGAAAATATTTTTTTTTTTTATCTTCTCCAAGGGATATGCCATTCAACTGAAATTTATGAGTTCTCTATTTTCATCAAACACTGCGTATCTTTGTAAGAAAACCGTGAGACAAAAATTTAGTTTCTCCGCTTCGAAATAGAAAAAAACATGTCCGTTCAATTTCAACAGAAAAATTTTTGTTTCAAAGCATTCTTAAACAAGATATAATATCAGATAAGAATAGATTATTAATACTATAGACCGTTTAATTTCGACTATAATAAGATACACCTCATCTATCAAATCATATTTCAACTATCATTATTACTTACGCATTTATTAATATGTTCTTTCATGCACCACAATATATACCTCAACCTATTAAATAAATTATAGAATTTATTTATGTAACATTTTTATTTAAAACTTCATAGTCTTTAATAAAATAAAGATTGTCCAATAATAAACCAGACTATTCAGGTAGAAAATTTCTAACACAGACACTTTCTAATTTGTGGGAATCCTTCGCCAAACCCTTAATGAGTTTCGAAAAATTTTCTCTTTTGAAAAATACAACATTGAAACTTATTTACAATTTAACTATTTTTTTTTATACATTGTATACTCTTGCGACTTCGTTTTGTAATTTTAGATATAATATTGCGTTAATTTTAAGCTATCCAAATTTATTATGTTATAGAAATTAAAACATCATTTGTTTTAAATAATTTTTAGTATTCCATAAATCTGATTTACATATTTTAAAAATATAAAAGTATTAAAAATATCCTTGATTACTTCTTTTACACTAAATTTTACAAAAATTCAATATTGTCTTCTCAAAATAATTTCAATGATTAAAATTATTTAACATATGATATTGTAACATCTATTTTATTTTTTTTGCATACTTCATAACAATCGATATTCTTATAGAACTGTTTCTTTTATCAAAATAATATGTTTACTCTCTACTTTACTTTGTCAAAACAATAACTTTAATTTAAAAAATATCTAAAAATAATCTCGAACAATCGTTATATTCAGAAATAGTGTTAGAAGTAACAAATTCATGCGTTTTCCTTACAATTATTATAAATAAATAGTGTTAAAGCCGAAATTGTAATAAATATTTAAATGTAAAGTTATGAATCTTCTTTTTAAAATCAATTGATTATTTTCCCATTATCAAAATATTAATTTCATCAATATTTATAAATATAGCAACAATAAGTATATTTTATTATCCCTAATTTCCGTTCTAATAATGCTAGAACTTTGATTCAAATTCATGTAAAACCTTTACATTTAAATAATTAATAATGCATTATTGAATACATTGTCATTTTATTATTTATGTAAAATTGCGGTGAGGTTTAAAAATTTTCCCTTAAAATTATCTTTATCATCAAGAGGAAAGAAAGGGAAACACCTTTTCTCTCTCTCACATCCCTCTCCATCTTACCAGAAAATTCAAGCCGCCGAAAATCACCCAGAGAAGGGATGAACGCCCGCTCTCCGTGCGTAAGCATAGGGCCCTACCACCACCATCGTCTCAAGAAATAAGGGAGGAGACTTGGATTCCTTATCATTGGTTCTCCCTTATACATGAACCTTATGGTTAATTACGGGTTTTTCCAAACCTGGAAAACTCTATGGATTTCTATTCGAGACCGCAGTTTTTCGAAGGAGAAGCAACTTCATCAAAAGGAGCAGCGAGGCAACGTCTAGTCAGTCACTCATCAGAAGAAGTACTCGTCGGACTTCGGTGTAAAACGCGTCGTTTAATTTTATTTTTCGGACCTCGCTGTAAAACTTGTCGTTTAATTTTATTTTTTTTTACTTTGCTTTAAGAAGTATAGTTTTACTATTTTTTATCAATTCTATTTTCAAATTAATCTTCACCACGGGTGAATTACTATCTTAGCAAAACAAAGTAAATAAAGACCGAATAAAACTAAAACTAAAAAGTGTTTGAGTTAATTATTTCTTTGCATCCACATCTGAAATTTCAAGGAAGGATCCAGGAATCTCCAAAGGACAATAAGTAAGTAAATTTTTTTTTTCATATGTACTTAGATTCGCGATCACCCTTTTTCCAAGTTAAATTCGACCTACGCCGCGGAGTGCTTTTTGTTTCAGAACTTTGTTGCCCGAATCTCACACACATAAAAAAAAATTATCCCTTCAAATACGCGTAAATAAACAAGTTAATGTAGTAATAACATCAGGGTCAGGCCATACCAGCTGACGCCCGTTGCGTATTACTACTCTAATTTGTAAAAATAATCAACGTTACATTTTCTTAGTAAAATCACCGCGCCCAATTTCACAATTTTAGGTTTACCCCAAAAATCCGTAGCTAGGAGCTCATCCCGAGCTATTGGCTTTAATTAGCTAGGCTCAAAACGAGCAATCTAAGAATAAGCTAGCCTTATTCTATTGTATATACGTTTCCGGTCGTAACACTATTTTAAATATTTAAAATTGATAAAAATAGTTGATTTTTCGCTCTGGTCAGGATTTGATTTTACATAAAATTAATATAGGAATAAAATATGTGGGGTAATTAAAATAAAACTTTTTACTATTTAACATGCTGATGTAAAATGGATTTATTGCAAATAAACTTATAAGAAGAATTTCAAACACATAAAATCCACAGAAATATTAATTTTTTAACACAGAATCAAATTAAAAAAATTAATAAATCTTTTAATCTTTTAAACGAAGTTTTTACATGCGACGAGCGAAGCGCTGTTCGGGGGGGGGGGGGTCGCGTGTCGAGTGTTAATTGACTAGGTTACCACATTTTGGTTTTTAACAGAAAAGTGCAAATTTTAAAATCTGCTTGGTGTGTGTGCGTGCGTGTGTGTGTGTGTGTGTGTGTGTGCCAATAAACTCTTCAAAAGACTTGAAACTATAGTGCTTAAAACGTGATTCATTAAGAAAACCTACATTTACCTGTAACACAGCTACAATATAGTTTAGTTTGATATAGTTATTAACGAGATGCATTAATTTTATTCACAGTATTAAAGTTTTAGAACATTACGAGAATTAGTATTATAGCTGTTTTACCTATTTTTTTGTAAATTAAACACAATGTTATTCTTATGGTTAAAAAAAAAAATTAATAACGCTGACAAAATATTACTTTTTGAATAATTAGGACTGTGCTCGCTATTATTTTTCATTAATTTTTTTTTTATAATAAATAAAAAGTTTTATGAATTTGGAGGTGCAAGATAAAGTAGTTACTGATTCTTTCATATTCATAGATATTTTATACGTACACGCGCGGGTACATACTTGTATCGAAATGTTTTGAATAGTGAATTTATATTCTACGTGAGCATTAGCATAACATTTTTTTATATATCATTTTCAGTTTGTACGATCAATAGAGTCAAGTACAAAATACAATGCACGATGCAAACTTCCTGTTAAGACTAGATACCCTGTTAGATTAACCTATTATCTTATAATGAATTAATCAAGTTGTATATAATAATTTACGTATATTTAAATTTCTTCGTTGCATATTATACTTAATAACAAAAAGCTTGAAATACGAGAAATATGATTTCTCTAGATTATTATATATTACTTTTATTTATATTCTTATTTTTGTTCCAGATAATGCGATTTGATAACTCGATAGATTCATTTAATGTCACGCGCTCCGAAAGTGTGACGGATCTAAATTCTGACATAAATAATTTAAGTCATCATACACGTAGATCATCAATAGGAATTTTAAGAACAGACGATAATAATCAAACTTCACAATCTAAACCTTTTGGAATCGGTAAATATGTTATTCTTCATTTTAATAATATAAAAATATAATATCTATGTTAAGAAAAATTCTAATTTATCGTTAATTCTACTTTAAGAAATTTAACAGCAATTTTTACAGAAGTAAACATTCTTGTTTAAATAATTATTTGAGAAACGTGTTTTATTATTTGCTATAAGAAATAAAGTTTCTTAGGTTTTTTATTGGTTTTCTCGATGTTGAGCGGTGAAAGATTTGGACTCATAATTTAAGCAGATGTCAGCAATACATTAAAAAATCTATACTTAATCAACTTTACTCTTTATTCATTGTTACGAAATTCTGAGAAATAAACAGAATTTCGTAGACTTCTTTTTTGGGATGATACTCTCCTATTCATAAATCGAATAGGTCCTCTTGGAAAACCTTACATTACCTGTTATTCGTTAGCCGTCCCCATAAACGACTGATATAGGAGATCCTTTCTACTCGACGGAGATTTGACTCTTACACCTCGGCTACGCGGTTTTATTCTGGTCTTACCTATTTAATAGGAATCAACTGAAACTCTCAGTTCAAACCTAACGTATCCGCCAATGCTATCTTATTCGGGTAATTTGATTATTTTAACAACGAGGACAAAAGAGGAAGGAGGGAGGCGGGTTGGAGCAACTATGATCTGAAAAGGAGAAATTATTGTAAAAAAAAGGAAAGGAAATTGTAAGACTAAGTTTATTTGATACACAAGCAAATACAGAACAAAAATTATTTAGTATTATACCCTACCATACCCTGCATATGTTAATTGAATCTATTCCGTGATTTCCTCGATATAGCGATAATTATAATTAAACTAATCAAAAATCCTTGCGCTATGTGCGATGGATCGCGGGCAACCCTGTTGTGACGTGACGTGAGCAGGAGGTGACGCCTCCTGCGGGGCGTAGTCTCGTTCCGTCCGCGCACGGCGAGACGCGCAACGTAGACTCGCCTCGCGCGTCGACTATAGCGGAGATGGCTGTGTGACGCGCAGCTAGTCCCGCGGCAGCGTCGAGATGGAGAGAGAAAGAACGGGAGAAAACGGTCTGCTACTCACTGCTGCGCGCCTAACCTCGCGTCGGGGCTGGAATCGAGGACGACCAACACAAGCATCCACTGGAGCCAAGGAAAATCTTTCATGAAGGGAGGTACGACTAAGTTACTAATCTTTCTCCCTGCGTAGAGTTGGCTTGTAAAATTCTGTGTGTTTGTAGAAGATGGTACTCTGTGGTTCCTTTATTATTTACAGGTGTTCCATCCAGAATAATGTGAGGGCACAATTGGTGACGTCACCACTCTATAGAAAATGATAAGCTGGCTCTTGAGGAAACTGTGTCCCTTATCTGGATATCGACGGCTCGCCTCTCCCAGATGTTTACTGAGATGCCTCACACTCTTGTTGATTACTACAATCCTGAATTGGACACCGAGTAACAGGGATGCTGAAGATGTATACTATTGCTCTGATGCGGTGACTAATTTGCTAGAAGGCAGGATAATTATGGAGTGGTTCGGTGGAGAAAAGGGGAAAGCATGGAACAACCTTATAATGTGGTGTGAAATGGGATAATTGAGGAAGTATGGAAAGCTTATCTTTGTTCGACCATTTATCCAGCCTCAGCGTGGGTCGCTACGTCGACTTGCCTGGTCTACGCCTAGGAATTTGATGAGCAACACGTCTGACCACCTTTTTCAACGAGGAGGTATCTATTTCTTTCTTTGTAACACTATTTTTAATATAAATTACTTAGGGGTTGTAATATTGCTGTCAGTTTCATGCATAGATTCAACACAAATTATGTGAATGTTATACCTATAGCACGTTCAATGATTTAAAACAATTATAAGTTTTGTGAATGTTGTTATTTTGTTGCCGGGTTTTTGATGACTTTCAAGAAGAAATTATGTGAATATTATAAAGTTACAGCAGTATTCAATGGTTAATATAAAATATAAGTTGTGTAGATGTTATGATACTTTCGTTAGTCTACTAATCATTTCAAATAAAGGTGGCAATATCACAACCAGTTCAGTTAAAAGTTTTCGACAGAATTTTTATAAAGGTGCTAACATTATAACCATTTCATTAATAAAATTTTGTAATGTATTGCTATATATGTTCCTACCCCTGTAGTAAGTTGATGATTTAAAATAACAATAAGGTATATATATATATGAGTGTTCCTATATCCTACAATATAATTAACCTATTAATATTTAACCTACAATTTTAGGAGCATCAGGTAAGCATCGAAGGCCTACATGGGGGATAATAAATCTCTCTTCGCTTCGCTGAATCCTACTAGGGGACCTGCTAATGCTACCTAGGACTCGTGTGACGGGGGAGCTGGTCTAGTGCAAGGCCATCTACAAATGCAGAGACTGGAATTGTATTCTAGATGTGTGCAAGAGCAACAGGCTACGGACTGGAGTGCAGAAGGGTTTACGGTGTTAGTGTTTAACAGTGGTGTAGGGGCCAGTGTGAGTTCGATTTTTGGTAGTTTCTGTATAAAAGATGGATCCCTCAGTATGAACCGATTGAAATTTACTCTTTAACAAAATTTATTTTTTTGAAACTTAGTTTTGTTTTTTATATTCTATAGAATTATGAGCACTTTAGAATTGAAATAAAAAGGAAATTCATTTTTGGGACAGATAATCTATGGCTATTTTGAATTGTCTCTACACTAAAAGGACGTAGTATTTAAACCGCACGAGGGATTCATCTTTTATATGGAACTCGGTCGCGTTCAATTTCGTACAATTTTTATCGCGTTTCCTAATATGGAAAGTTTATTAAAGACTAAACGAACCATCTACCCGGAGAAGATGGTATATTATGTATATTTAATTATGAGGAATAAATTCTTACCAAATTGATATTTGTAGCTTAAGTTCGGATATATATATCTCCCTATATTATATCGTTCTAATAAAAATTTGGCCCCACCACCCCCCACCACTTTTTAAGCAAAGATTCCTTCAAAATTTATGTTATTTTGAAATGGTCAAGAGCCCCCCCCCCCCACCAGCCCTACCACCCCCCACCATTTCCCCACCACCTGCCCCACCACTCAAGATAAATCACCGAAGCACTTTCTTAACTACAGTTTTCTACACCACCATAGTGGTACTGTTATAGGCGCGTTGATTTTTTTTTTATTTTACTTAAACTTTTTATGTATGTGTGTGTGTGTGGTTGTGGGTATGGGTGTGTGTGTGTGCATGTGTGGGTGTGTGGGTGTTGGTTGGGTGGGTGTGTGTGTGCTCAGCTGCGTGCACACTATCATCATATGCAATACGGGTTTTTTTTAATTTTAATCATGACAACGTCTTCACGCGTTCTCTCTCCTCATGTGAAGCAGAGCGCAGTAGCGCCGTCTTTCGTACGCTGTTAGCACTTAATGTTTTGATAGGATTTAGCATCAAGTAAAGGCACAAAAAGTTTCCACAAGATTCCCCCCAGACATTCCCTGCAGGTTGAAGGGAAAAATTTATAATTGATTTTGCTGTCACTAATTTCATATACGAATGTATCTGTCCCCACGAAACTTTTTACAGATGGAATGTATGTAAAAAGTACTTTCAAATGAATCCCTCATATGTCATA
>JAWWEQ010029524.1:0-23529 GCA_035583055.1 Torymus tubicola
TGGCGTATTAAGCATACATGCCGCCTCTACGTCAAAAATAATGTGCCGCCCACTTAAGGAAATAAAAATTTGAAAAAATTCATTTTTATGGTTATATTTTTAAGCATGACGGCTGCTCGAGTGTCTTATAATTTAACCTGAGTGAAAATGGTCTGACTTTAAAATTTAACAATTTAATAAAATTTAAGTTTTACATAAAAACTACGTTAAAAGTAAATACAATAATTTATATTTCAGTAAGGCCTCCCCTCAATATTTAATATAAATTTTGTGACATGGCAAATTGCCATATTCAATGAATGTAACGTACTAGCTGACTCTGTGGCAGTCTTACAGTATGGTATAGAAAAACCATTAGATCGGCAAGTCTTGAGAGGTTAGGAATGCGAAAGAGTCAACGAAATCTGCTCGCGCCGTCGACCCCTCTCTTTGCTGTCTCCGGCAAGTCAACACCAACAGACGGACACGACGAGAGGGACGACATCCACCAGGATGCCTTACATTCTACTTTAGGTTTAGGAGTTTAGGGTTAATTATTAAAACTTTCTATTAGCAACTTGCTACGTGCGGGGGGTAGTTAGGTTTAGGTGTTTATGGTTAATTATTTAAACTTTCTTTTACCAACTTCCTACGTGCTCGGGGTTCGTGGGCTTGGATGTTTAGGATTTGTAAGATTTAAACTTTTTATGAGCAGCCCGCAGTCGTTTCAAATGTTTAGGGTTCGTAAGATTTAAACTTTTTATGAACAGCGCGCAGTGCGTGGGGTAAGTATAGGTTTAGGAGTTTAGGGTTAACTATTAAAACTTTCTATTATCAACTTGCTACGTGCGAGGAGTAGGTAGGTTTAGGTGTAACAAGCAGCGAGTTGCTAATAGGAAGTTTTAATAATTAACCGTAATCTCTTAAATCTATCTACCCCATGCACTGCAGGCTGCTCATAAAAAGTTGAAATCTTATAAAACCTAAACACCCAAACCCCCCCCCCCCCCTTCCCCAAGCACGTAGCAAGTTCGTGAAAGAATAAAAGTTCAAATAATTAACCATAAACACCTAAACCTACCTACCTCCCGCACGTAGCTAGTTGCTAATGTAGAAAGTTTTAATAATTACCATAAACTCGTAAACTTACCGGCCTCACGCACTGCGTGCTGCTCGTAAAAAGTTTAAATCTTATAAATCCTAGACACCCAAGCCCACGAACCTTGAGCACGTAGATAATAGTTACTGATAAAAAATTTAAATAATTAACCCTAAACTCCCAAACGTACCTACCCCACGCACGTAGCAAGTTGCAGATAAAAAGTTTAAATTTTGTGAACCCTAAACATCTAAACCGATCTACCCCATGCATGTAGCAATTTGGTAAAAGAAAGTTTAAATAATTAACCCTAAACACATAAACCTACCTACCCCCCGCACGTAGCAAGTTGCTAATAGAAAGTTTTAATAATTAACCCTACACTCCTAACTTTTTATGAACAGCCCGCAGTGCGTGGGGTAGGTAGATTTAGAAGATTACGGTTAATTATTAAAACTGTCTATTAGAAACTTGCTAGGTGCGGAGGGTAGGTAGGTTTGGGAGTTTTTTTTATGAGATTTAAACTTTCTATTAGCAGCTTGTTACGTGCTTGGGGTAGGTGGGTTTGGGGTTTATAAAATTTAAACTTATTAATGGGCAGCCCGCTGTAAGTGGGATAGGTATGTTTTGAAGCTTAGGGTAAATTATTTAAGCTTTCTTTTAGTAACTCCCTACGTAAGAGGGGTAGGTAGGTTTAAGTGTTTATGATTTATAAGTTACAACATTCTGTTAGCAGCTTGTTACGTGCTTGGGGTTGGTAGGTTTGGGTGTTTAGGATTTCCAAGATTTAAACTTTTTATGAGCAGCCCACAGTAAGGATTATTTACGTTCTTCTTTAAGCGATGAAAGGTGGAATTGTCTTGCATTGTTATGTATAGAGGCAGATATAACATTAACATTAAACTTTGACTCTATAGCGGGCTACTAGCCAGGGTAACCTGGGTAGCAGGGTTTGCTGAAAGGCTAACTGAAAATACAAGTGTTGCAAATATAAAATTACTAGTCATGCACAATTAGTATATGTTACATCAAGGAAAATCCAAGGAGGTGGTATAACGTGGGTGGCTAAAGAAACTATGCAATTAACCGATAAACTTTGACATTTATTAAATAAAATATGAAAAGTAATTAGAAATATATGATTAATATTTAACAAGAGGAATATGTTGAGCGCCAGCTGGGTCGCCCCCAGCAATCTAACTATTTCTAACAAAATTTATATAAAAGACGGAAGTTCAGGCGCGAGATCGCGAGCGCTTGTAACAACCTAGGTTTCGATAAAGTTTCGGCAAACACGTTTCGAGAGAGGCGCACGTTTCGATAAGTTACTAGTTTCGGAAAATAAGGCGCACGTTTCGATAATCTACTAGTTTCGGAAAATAAGGCGCACGTTTCGGCACAATTCGCTTCGACAAAAATTCCTAACTCTAGGTGACGACTAGAGTAGGATACGCGAGGGCGAGAGAGAGATTCCGACGCGATCACAAAATGGCCGCAGTCTAGTCACACTTACGATTCCCTGCTGGCGAGCGAGCCCTTACGTGACGGTGGTTTTCGCAGCTGCGGTCGATGGGCGTATGGATCTGTGCACGGATCACTGTCTCTTTTACTCAAATTCACACTCTTCTCTCTACGCACACTATCACAATCTACTCTTTGCCTATATTAACGTTACTAAAATCTACGATTGCTTCGCGCTATACGGCGGTCCACGATGGAGTGTCCGAGCGCTTTGCGACGGCCGATCGCAACCTCCCGGTTTCTACTCGCGCGCCCCCAGTTGTCCTTTTTCGTGCACTGAGTTCTCTTTCTCACTCACTCGCATTGTACGTATGAGGCGGCCGCGCGCATGCTGTTGTTGACATGCGCGCCCGCGCCGGCATCAGTTTCTGCAGTGATTGTGTGTTCAGTACGAGTGCAGCGGCAGAGGACAGGTGTGCAGGACATCCTGAAGTCGGCGAGCCTTCCGACGACGGCGAACTACGACGAGGAGGTGCTGCGGGGCTGTGCATCCAGAGAGGTTATGTTGTCCTCATGTTTACTCTCCGGAGCACTCCAGATCTAGGTGAGATCAGTGGCCTCATATTACTTTTCTCTAGTAATGACGCTAATATTTCTTGTTATTTTCGTTGCAGGGCTCAAGTAGACGTAGGAGAGGCTGTATAGCAGAGAAGCAGCAGATGCCAGCGTAGCTGTCTCCAAGCAGCCAGTCTCCCATGCATGAGTGATGTGTGCTTCAGATGGAGGTGTCACATTGGTTTCTACTTCAGAACAAGGTACGTGCCTTTCCTTCGGTTGGTGTCTCATCCATCTATTATATTGTTTTTCATATTTTGCAGGTGCAAGAAGCAGCAAGACTGAGGCAACAGTGGCGTCGAGCCTATTCAGGCAGCATTGCCTGTGATCCAGCCTCGCCACCTTCATCAGAAGTTCAATTTTATCATATGCATGCCCTCAGTATTCCTCAGGTAATAATTGTCTTCTTTGATACTAATTGTTTCCCTCTTTTCTAGGTTTCAAGCCCTTCGCCTCCTGACTCTTCGGCTTGTCAGGGCCCATGGAAGGGTCCTGGCGGTGATGCTGTTTCTTCAGGGCTCTCCAGCAGGGATACGCCTCTTCTACCAGTGTGACCAGTGCGGGCAAGAGTGTAGCACTGGGAGCTCGCAGTGCTCCCATCACAAGTGCTGTTTTGTTAGGTATTCTTAGGAACGGTGGGTTATCAAAGGGGTGTTATATGGGTTGTTTGGGCCCTCTTCGACCAAGCTCTTCCCCCCCGGGTAGGCATATCTGCTCTGAAGATAGCCAGAGAGCGACTAACAGCAGCTGATGCTGTTGGTTGCCTTTATTTATCTAACCATTACCTTGTAATGCTCACCGGTGAGCGTCACAACTCTCTTACAGATGAGTTTGCTGCGAAAAAAGCGCGAAGAGTCATGTTGTAATTATATTGTATATTTAAACCAGTATGTTAATAAATTATATGATATTAAATATGGAATTAAATATTTTTTATTAAATATTGAAAATTATATGATATTAGATATGATAGTAAGTATGTAAATAAATTATATTATTAACAAAATATTCTAGGTAAAATTATAAATATGTTTTTTATACGTAAGATATATTTAAAAAAAATTATTTGGCAACAACGGGCTGCCGTCCCTTGAAAACTGACGCCCTACGCCATGGCGTGGTTGTGTATATATAAATATTAGGAGAATACCGTCACAAATATAATTATCATGGAGCGCGGGAGCGCTCCGAAGGCAAGTATAGAAGCGACCCACTTGTATACATTTTATATGAAAATGACCATGTTTACACCTTGAACTGCAAACCGTCGGACCCGACAAGTATGTATGGGGGTAGGTGAGCTGTTACACCTCTTAGGTGTCACTTTATACCCGCTGGCTGAAAATTTTAGAAGTTATAATGTAGGCGTAAAATATAATCTTACACGTAAGGTATGAAAAATTGTATTACCTTAGTGAAGTAAATTGATATGAGTACTTGACTACAATAAACTGATTTCAGTCCTTTCTTGTGTTTGATTATATAGAAGAATGAACGCATTTGAATATATTTTGCAGAACAGTCATAAAGTTGTTTTGGGGATTGGTTTGCATTGCTTGACGATCCATAATTGATTTCACAACTTACATTTGTTTGATTTGCACTGATCAATTTGAATGTATGTAATTATAGCTTATATACATAGATTATACAAAAAAACGTCTATACTTACCTTATCTTATACTTTCGTAAAACGTTTTATATTATGTTACGTGTGAAGGAGTTTGTTTCTCGTGGCCAGTCTGGGTGATGAGCCCAGATAGGTGCACAATGAAGTATTCGAGATTTAGTTAGAAGTACGTATTTTACTATGATGTAAATGTATATAAGCGAGTGAGAGAGAGCAGTTTTCTACAGTGACAGCTAGCAGACTTGGTGCTTGGCTGGTTCTCTTGGCGACAAGGTCGATCGTCGATGCTTCCTCTTGTCTGACGGGCAGTGTCCTGGCCTCGTTGTCTCTCTTTAGCTAGTCTCACAATATTTTTAACAACATACTATTTTTTGTATATTCATGAAAAAAATTGTTTCACTTTGAAGAGAGGTGTTATTGGATAGATGAGGTTAGGAGCGAGAAGAGAGAGGACGAGAAAGCCAGCTCGTGCGATATAGAGAAAAAACGGGAAGGTAGTGAGAATAGATTATACAGAAAAAAACGTCCATACTTGCCTTATTTTCTACTTTCGTAAAAAGTTTTATATCAACAATATTAATTTTATTTTTCATTTAAACACACTATTTTTTATTCATCAAAAACATTATTTCAGTTACTAGAGAGGTACTATTGAATAGATGAGGTTATGAAAGGGAAGAAATTTTGTAAAGAATAATAATGATTAATGTCGCGCGCACGTGATTCACAAGAGCATGTAGCGGACCAAGTATAATTTGAATGTTGCGCCAATTTTTGAATTGAAAACGTTCGAATAAATGAAGTTGCGTGCGTATGCGAACGGAGCGAGTACATCGCCTCGGGTCAGTCTATGATGCGATCGCGACGTAGCTTCACTCTCTCGTGAATAAGCCACAAGAACGCGTTGATTCCGAGACCGACAAGACAGAGCCCGACGGACCGAGGGTAAAGCAAAAGTCATGAAGTCCGGTAATATTAAGAAGGCCTTTTAACTAATCTAACACATTAACTGGGTCCCTGGACGTTACAACCATACATCATAAGGCCAATGTCCTCAACAAGCCAGCATAATACTTGATAACATCGAGACGCAAACGTGCGAGTTACTACTACCACGAGCCTGGGTTTCGAGCAACATTTTACTCCGTTCAGTGAAGGCTGCAACGTCCCTTGGTCAGCATTTCACCAACAGCATTTATTGTGACGACCCCATGCAAGGGAAGTAAGGGTGCGCGGGCAGATTTTGTGCGAACATTGATAATCCGTGTGAAATGCGATGTGTGTGAGAGGTATGGATGTGCGAGTTGCGGGTCTAATGATCATAAGTTACAATACGTATTAAATTATCATTGTATACATATATTTTATAAAATAAAATCTGTTTCAAGCATTTTAAAGGCAAATTCTTGCTTTTATTATATAGATACTGTATCATTTATTCTTCATACGAGTATTATACATATATTAACGAATGATTTACTGTCTATAATAAAAAAAAACAATATATATGTGTCTCCACCTCAACACTATTTTATTCCTCCAACTCACGCTCTGTTTTATAAGTACCAGCATTCCAAGGTCCTTTTTTCTCTTTCAAAAGAAAAAAAAAAGACTTCTCAACCCTTTTGCACCCTTGTTCGCAATCTAATTATTCCCCCGAACCGCTGCAGCTGCCGGTGAATTGTATAAATATTTCGCGTCCCCTTTCGTTCTTCCATACGCACCCCTTTCATCCCCCATTGTTTTGCGCAGCGCATCGCGCGGTCAACACATCCTAAAACTCTCTCTCCCTCTCTCTCTTTCTGTCCCCTCTGTATCTGCTAGATATAAATACGCGCGACTGTATATTTCCAATCAATTCTTTTACCTTTCCTCATAAAAGTATATTATAATTATACCGTACTCGTCACGAAAAAAAACATGTAGTATATATATAGGTATAATACACGAGAATGACTTTACAACAGTTCTACCAATCAACGAGACGACCTTCACCTCGTATCCGCGCTCCCCGCGATTCCTTATCTCTCTCTTTCTCGTTTCGCTATGGGTCGAACACAAAGCTAAATTAAATAGCTGAGCCGTAGGTTATAGGTATATAGAGGTTTTCGTGATTCCGATTAGTCGTTTCGAAGTCTAAAATTATACTTCTACTTTCAACGTCGAGTCGTCGCTTGCGTTATTCGGAGCTTTTCATCGTATATTACGTGCGACCATGCTTTACGGTTGATTTATAACTCTCCGAGTTTCTCTCTCTCTCTCTCTCTCTCGTGTTCTTTTTTCTCCCTCAGGTGAAAATCAATGATGAATTTGCATGCGTTCGAGCTGGCAAGATGTTGTACCCTAATCTAATTTTCGTCATGCGATGAAATGGAAAAGTTTAGCGTATGCGCACCTATAATATATGTATATGTGTCGTATATCTGTGTCTATATACGCTTTATATACACATAAAAAACTATTTTTATGTCTCTGGTGAAAAATGCTTCCCTGAGGAGTTATAAATTAATCAAAATCGTTAAAGTAATATAAACAATTCTAAAATTGTCAACTCTGACACAGTTCGAAAACATGAAAGAATTCATCAGCATCCAGTATACAAAATAGAAAAATAAAATCTAATTTTTGACCGTTTAATTTTGACAGAGCATTAGCCATATCGTCTATCTAGGATTCAATTGGCCGCGTAATGGGGTAAATGTTCGTTAACGCGCGGTTTAATTACTTTGCGGTAAGGGGGGAAGAAGCAGAGAGAGAGAGAGAATATTGGAAAGCTAGCGGGAGTTATAAAATTCTCGATCTTTGGCCACTACGCGAATCTATGCGTGAGCGCTGTTTCTCTCTCTCTCTCTCTCTCTCTCTCTCACACACACACACATACATACACATTTGCCTATTCAATCGAGCGAGATGAAAAGTAGGATCGTAGAAGGGTGCGGAAATGCGTTTTACTCGATTTCAGGGTTGAAAAGCGAGTATGTAATGGTTACAAATTACAATTTAAGCGTGTTTTTATGATAGTCTGAAATAACTCTCATATACAGTATGTTACAAAGTTGTAAAACTAATATAGAGTATCTAATAAACAAATTAAAAATTACCATTAACAAATTGAAAAAGATCAACAGATAATACACAAATGAGAACAACGATAAAGACTCATACTTACGCGTTCAGAACTTTCCTGAACGAGTTCAGTAGTACAAATCCGTGTATGGTAAGACCGGTGTTATCCGCATTCATCTACTGCATGACCGTATCGTCCTGGTTTCCCCCTCCCGTAACTTTCCGAATTCAATCATTTCGATTGCAAGCTTTATATCTCACTTATTGTTAGTCTGAAACGTATACACAGCACTGTATTAGGATTTTTCCCATCGCATCCCATGCACTCTAGTCTATTGATATTCCATATATCCATTCATCACAACATTACAATTTCCAACTAAATCAGCATCATTGTTGGAGTGGACAACATCCTTTCCCGAATATCGATTCCAGATACACAATTATTACTCCAGAGGCGAAAAGAAGCATCCGCTGTAGTCTGAAATTCCGCTGAACTGTATATAGCTGCCTTCGATTCTCCCTCTCATCTCTTCATCATCATCGTCGTCTCTTTCTCTCTCTCTCTCTCTCTCTCTTAGCCTTCGTCGTAGCAAATTTTCAACCGCTTCAGCCGATAATTCTGCTGATGTCTGTATATTTTTTTCACAAAAAAAAAGAAAGAGATGCTTACTCCTCACCGCTGACACACGCGCGCGCAAAAAAAGCAACCTCGCACATACGCATAGGGGCTGGTAAGGGCGCGTCCCTTATATATATATGAGATACTCCGCTTACACTGCTAATACACTTTATTCGCATTCTTCACATCTACTCAAAATTAAATATAATAAGTAATCTATTATTATATGTACAAAAACTGAAGGTAAATTTCTATATAAAAGTCAGTGAAAAGATCCATGACATAAGATGTATGAATAATATTAAGTTCTCAAATTCATTCGAAGGTCAAAAATATAAATTATTAGTTTTTATTGATATTTAAAAAATTTATAACTTTAGAATTAGAAAAAATTTTGTTGAACAAAAAATATTCTGTCGTACTACTTTTTTTTTATAAACATATACTGAATAGCAGTCAATCAGAGACTTTCAAAAAAAGGTCATAAAATAAATATAGCTACATTCTACACGTAAAATGCAATTTTTTTCCAATCAATGTGCTATACAAAAAGTTTCAGGATTTTAAGTTAAAAAATGGCAAGTGTAACAACTTTTGTAATTATTAAAATATTCGTCTAAAAATCTAGGAACATGCTTTTTTTATAAGAAACTAACTAGGAGAGGTCACGGACTCCGGATTACGGATTTTGCTCAAACTTTAATGTATGTTTTTAGATGCTAAAATATGAAGAATTCTAGAATATTAGACCCTAACGCTTTGATAAATTTCAGTTATCGACATGTTTAGCTGTATTTAAAAGAAATACTGAAAAAATGCTCTTTTTTATTTGTTTATTGGTTAAGCTAGAAAATCCTTGCATATATAGGTTAAGCTACAAAATCCTTACTTATAATTGTAAAAAAAGAAAATAACAATAGAGCTTACAAGTTCGACGTTGCTTTTTTTCAGAATTAAAAAATATTAAATATATCAAAAGTTATGAAAGTTTAAAGTTAAAGGGGTATGTGATATCGACCGACCGAGAGATCTTCTCTCCTAAAAATCCTTCTCCGTTTCTCTCTCTCTCTCTCTTTCGCTCGTGTCTATATACATATATCTATATCTCAATATACGAGTGCGAGCGAGTAAGCGAGAGAAGGAGCGAGAGAAAGAGAGAGGGGCGCCTATCTGAAAATGATCAATACACCTCGGCCCAGAGCCGCAGTCGTCGCCGCGGCGCGTTGAATCTCTCCCTCTCTCTCTCTCTTTCTCGCTCTAGAGAGAGGCTGATCGATGCCACATTGCCATCCCTCGAGCGTTGCTTTCTCTCTCAGCGAGAGAGAAAGAGACCGAGAGGTTGCATAGATTTTGCAGCAGCGAGCTATTTCGAGGTTGGCTGAGATCGCGAATTTTGATCGGGAAAAGAGAGGGGAAGAGAGAGAAAGAGAGAGAGAGGGAGAGAGAGAGAGGATTTTCTTCTGGTACATCAAAAGGCGGAAGAGTACCGGCCGTAGTCAGTTCTATGAATCGAGTCCCTCTCTCTCTCCACTTCCCCCCTTTGAATATGCATTCAAATTCGCGGTGAGGTTTTAGATGTTTTCTTTTTTAATCAGCGTTTTACACTTAGCCGGTTTATTTGGAAAATTAAATCTTTACTTTCTTTCTTTCTATTTCTGTTCGCACATTATGATGATTAATACATTCCATATATACAATCCATATATCTTTGATATAAAAAAATCTTCTTCATTTATATGTTATCATATATAGTTGCAGAATTGAAAAATTATTCAAAACTTCCAAACCACACGGCCCATAAACAACAACTCTGCTACAGCAGTATAACAGCGGCAGGCTCTCCCCCCCCCTCTCTCTCTCTCTTCTCGCTCCCCTTTTACCACCCATCATACGTTACTAAGGAACACGAGCTACTAGGAAAATTTCCAAGCCCACTATTCAAACCACATATATACAGTTGCGTGCATAAGTATGCAGCCTATACTAAAATTATATAAAATTCAAAGTTATGTAGCTCCGTCTACAATGGTCGTAAAAAACGCGCGGGAGCTCATTTTAAAGAGCGAAGCAATACTTTTCATATTCCGTCAACTTTTAAAAAAAAATTTACGTTTTATACAATAAAAAAACTAAATCTTTTTTTCGTTTTTCTTCGTCCCGCAAACAACACCTTCTAACTTTTGAACCACTCGATCCATTTTAAAAAACTTAAATAACAAAGACGCATATTTGTGCCCTCTTTAAAATGAGTGCAGCTGGGTCCATTTTCATCGAGCCGATAAAAAGTTATGTTGATTTTTGGTAAAAAAAATACTTTTTTTCAAGTTTCTATATCTCCGAATCTATGCACTGTAGAGGAAAACTTGAAAGAGAAAAATTTTTTTTTTACATGTAAAATAAGTATTTACTGTCAAAATTAGATTTTGGAAAAAATTTTTTCTTTTTTTTTTCATTTTTTACCTTGCAATTTTATTTTCAATGAATTTTTTTAAAAGCGAAAAAATGAAAAAATTTTTTCCAAAATCCAGGGCAAGAGGGCAAGAGGGCACAAATATGCGTCTTTTTTATTTAAGTTTTTTAAAAGTTGACGGAATATAAACGGTATTGCTTAACTCTTTAAATTAAGCTCCCGCGCGTTTTTTACGACCGCTGTAGACAGAGGTACAAAACTTTGAATTTGGTATAATTTTAGTCTAGGCTGTCCACACACTTATGCATGCAACTGTAGATATACAAATACGCAGACACACGTGTGCACGTGAGACTGTAGCGCATGTGTTCTGCCGGTAAAATAGCTGAATGTATCAATTCTCCTCACTTCTCCTTTGTTTTTTAAACGGATAAATAAATCAAATATTTATATATATGCCCACAGAGTCCAAGCTACATTCTACCCACACATACACCCTCATGTATTCTTTTATTCTTTTTTCTTTTACCAGAAAAAAGAGCTAAAGTGCATCCCCACGCATTTCGTCTGACTTAGAAACTTCTACAGAATCATACATACACGTCCGCGTATGTATACCTTGCTGATTCTCTGTCAAATTGAGAGATAAAAAAATAGATTTCCTTGAAAACATTGTGAAAATGTTCTAATTTGATTAATTTACAATCCAAATGTAGGTCGTAATACTATATTGTTAGTCGATTCTTGGAGTGAGCATTCCGATAAAGTTATAGAAGAAACAACACCAAAAAATAAAATAGTAAGTGTCAAAAAATACCGACAGGGACAACAGGTTTAATCCAACCAGTTGATTAAAAATGTGTGATCTGATTTAATGGAGAGGGACATTTACAAAAGGTGAAATAAATAAAACACCTAAGTTTTGAGTGCGACGTTTCGTCAGTTTGGTTACTGACCTCTTCAGGCTGTATTATTTAAAAGCACAAATAAAACATCAGTTACACTATTACATGGATATGTACGTTAATATATAAAATTGTGAGTAAATGTCAATTTTACCACGAAAAACGAAGTGTTAAAACGTAAAATTCTACATCGAGACAAGAATAACTTACGCACTCAAAACTTGGGTGTTTTATTTATTTCACCTGTTGGAAATATCCTTCTCCATTGAATCAGATCACACATTTTTAAACAAAACTAATGAGGGTGGAAATTTGACTACATCATTTACCAACCATTCGATGTTTACGGATTCCGCATACGGAAGAACTTTGTTAAACAATTTTCAGATAACGTGATACATATGAATCCCAATCTAAATTTACATAAAATTACTAAATATAACAAAAATAAGCTGAAAGAATGGATTACTAGAAACATCTAGCACATACAATTTTTCTCTTTAAAATTTTTATATTATATTTTAGATATTCTATATTCTAAATTCTAAATTGTGTTCTATTGTTATATTTCTAAATTCTATTCCATGTATGTATTTAATTTAGTCAATGATTAATATGCATAGTTAGTAAGTTAGTCATTTAAGTTCCTGGCCAGACCTACACACAGACACTCTTATGTGTCTCGGTAGGATGTCGATTGGTCAGATATATATTGTTGTATATTTGACGTAATGACATATTTTTATCTGACAATAAATAAAATAAATAAAATAAAAGAAATGATATCGTTAAACTCCCATCATTTCTTCCAAATGAAACACTTCCTTTAACCATACTTTGAAGATTTCTGAAATTAAAAACATTTGTAAGTTCATTGACAATGTCGTTAAATATAGTATATGAAAATATACGTACCTATAGTTAACTTTCCAGATTCCGATGCTATTACACGAACATCATCTGGTTTAAAGAAATTGGCTTCGACAATAAGTCTAAACTGATCAGTGGGCTCCTTTAATACTAGGAAAAGTGGTGATAATAGTTGCCCCGTAGCTGATATAAGTGACTGTATGGTATAACTATGCGTCGTTGATGAAACTAACTGCACCGGACACTGCACTTGCTTTTCTCCTTCCACTGTCAGCGTTCTACCAGAGTGCATTTCCAGTCGAAATCCGCTTTGATTGGAATTGAATACATTGTGAATTCCAATGACTGCTGCACATTCTCTCACGTCGGCAACAAACGCATCTGCTTTCTTTGTAAGTTCTGAAGTACTTTCCAGTGTTTTTTTAGTAACAAACTTATTGATTATTCTGGATACTATTCTGTAAATAGTCTTGAACTTCGATAACCAATGTTTTGAAGCCTTAAAAGCGTTGTTGCCTGCCCGTGAGCGATTGAGTGTGGGGTAGCCGTCTCCAACGCACGGACCTCCAGGTCGGGTCACGCAGATCCCCCGCCCTTCGCGGTCCCTCGCTGAGAGAGCCGCCTTGCACTTGTCAATCAGGTTCTTCGAGCTCTCCGGTGCGACTAACTCATCCTCGCCTATTGCTCATTACTCTCCTTCTTAATCTCTGTTTACCTTCTCTCTCTCTCTCTCTCTCTCTTCTCCTTTCTATTTGTTCCGTCGCGTGTCTCTGGCGCGCAGCTCCTGCTGCTTCGTTCGTCGCTCTAGTTGTATATATGTGCGTATGTATGTATACGGAGTCGTATCTCCGTCACAAACTATTGTAAATCAAGGCATATGACAGGCAAAAATGCTTGCCGCGCATGCCACATGCTATAATATACATTTTATTTAGATTTCATCCCCACCACCCAATATTTCTCAAGCTTAATTATTATTTTGCAAATACTTTATTCAAACAATATGCACTTAAAATGAAAGTGGATTACTCAAAGATTATTTTAAAAAAGAATCATGCAAAAATATGTGGGCAACAAAAATTATTCTAATGAAATTATAAATCATTTGATATTTTCTTATAATAAATTTGATTTACAATTTTGTATTTACTTTATATAGATATACACATTAGAAGTTAGGGAAATTATAAGTTATATTGACAAGAATTTATTGTTATAGATGATCTGAAGCCATTTTAATTATAATCGGCAAAATTTTGTTTCCAAACTATATATATGACGTGCTTGCGGACTCATATATAAGTAAGGTGTACCACGTCTTTTATGGCGTAATCATTATGAAATAAACATAGAAATACAAAATTGCGTATACTAGAGTGGTCGCGGCCGTTTAACTTGTAAATTCGCGCCTCGCGAGTCCGCGGCTGTGACTGCCTTAAGACTTGGCTTCGCGGGGGGCTCGGCTTGTCTTAGTACTCCTTTTCGCGGCGTGGGGGGGGGGGGGGGGGGGGGGGCCCCCCCCCCCCCCCCCCCAACTCGCGCACACCAAAACAAAACCAATTCTCTTGAGGCTCGCGGCCTCTTTCCGCTCCACACGCGGCCTTAGTACGGAGCGACTGGCGCACGCCCGGCCTACCTTTCTCGCCACGTGTCGCTGGCTTGTAACGTGTCGACTCTAAAACCGCGTTTGCACTCACAATCATAATTCTCACTAATAAGTTATTTTTACTCTAAAAGATAAATGTACATATACTGTCAATTTATCAATACATCATAATTGAAATCTAGTTAAGTGTTAATGAAAGTAATTCACCGAGAGCCCAGTCCGCCTTCACGATTTTCGAACCTCGCCCCTCTCTCAGCAATTCGAAATCAACATTCTTTCGCTCAACGTTTCGCGAAGAGTTTAGTTTTTAATATCTCGCAAACGCGCGCACAAACTGGTCCTTCGAGCCGGATACTCGGAGAATCGGAGCGAGTTCGTGGAAAAGTACGGACAGTGTCTTTTGCGAGTGCTATTCGCGACGTGCTGACGCTCACCGAAGCTTCTCTTCGACTCGACTTAAACTTAATCATCGGCAACCATCATAAGTACGCGTTAGTGGACTGTAACCTCCAGCCACCTTGAACATTCACGAGTAAGTACGTTAGGATTTGAAAAATCTCAAGCCCTCTTATACATGCTAAGGTGAGGGGGGTGAATCACAGAAATAAAATTCTTAATTCGGGCATCATTGGCTACCGAATCTGCTTGATTCGACGTGTGATGCTATATATAGCACGCCAGTCTTCAGCACTCCCTTTCACGCAACACCGCCCTCCCCGCCGGCGCCTTCCATCCCGCGACGTTTGAACCGAGGTCTGCTGCGTGAGTGAACTTTGGAGAATGATCCTGACGCGAGCCCTGCCGTACCAACAGGACGAACGCACCACACGGCCACTGCGGCGGTGCTAGCCACGCTCTCACTGCTGAGTCACGAGGCGAGCTTTGCAATTTCCGGCCGCTCGCTGTCCGGACTGCGCTGTCTGTCTCACCTACTCTTTCATCGCTGTCGTCGGAGCTGCTATTTTCTCGCCACACGAAGTACTGAGGAAAGCCGAGTTCCTGTAAACGCTGCGAATTCCGCGTCGTGAGCTGCTGCTGTAACAGCCTCGAGGCACCGAGGACTGCACAGAAAAAGCGAATAAAGATTTAATGCAATAAGTATCATTCACTTGTTTGCTTTCGTAGTCCGTTGCTTCTTTTATTCGCTATTTGCTTTGTCAGCTTGGCCAGCATCGTTTGTGCTAACGACTTTAACTTACGATTATTGACTTGAAACTTCCAGTCGACGAGATGGACAAGGCATTGCTGATGCAGATCACGGAAGGACAGCTGATCGTCAACTTCCTTGTCAACACTGACAAAACTCCAGCCATCAGCCAGTCCATTCAAGGCCTGCAGGCACGTATCGATCTGAAAACTTTTGTGCTCGATCGACACGGGGACATGGACCCAACTGAGATCGAGAGAGATACGTAGCTGTATTGGAAGGACGATCTCTTCAGCCATTACGAGGAGAAGTACATCGAGTTTAAGATGGTACTTAATCAGCGATTAGCTATCCTTCTGCTCCTGCCATCAGGAGGGCCACCCGCTCCGGTTCAACTTGGCAGCCCACTTTCAAACTGTAATCTTTCTTCAAGGCCAGAAGATACAATCACCTTACTGCCAATTGCGTGGGTAATCCTCGAGTCTCCGACGGACACGTCAGCTCGAGTGAGAACTCTTCTCTACCAAGCCTCGGAAGGCTCGTTTATTTCTGAAAGAGTCGCCCAGATGCTGCCTCTAAAGCGAAAGAAAAGCTCGATGATAATAATGGGGGTCGGCGCACAGCCTAATCTGACCTCCAAGTACACGACTGAGGTCATCCTTAAGTCTACTAAGCAGTCTCAATTCGCTATGAACTTTTCAGCGATGATTCTAGGCAGCTTTATGAAACTCTTGCCAAAACGGACTGTCAGCCCTGCGTCGAGTACGCACTTGAACGATCTGGATCTAGCAGATCGGCAGTTCTTCGAGCCCGGCAGAGTCGACTGCATTCTGGGAGGTGGCGTCTTTCAGATGCTTCTTCTACCCAGAGTATGGGGCAGAAGAAGCATAGGATGGGTTGTAACCGAACCAGTGGCCCCCCAAAGCACTGCTGTGAAAGTTTCATCGACGTTCAGTTTTCACACCGCTACCTCTTCACTCAGCGACGATCTCAGACGCTTTTGGGAGATCGAGGAGGTTTCTTCTCAACCTCAACGCACTGAAGAGGAGCAATCCTGCGAGGATCACTATGTGAAGACTCATCGCAGAAATCCAGATGGAAGGTATGTTCTACGCTTGCCATTTATACGACCACCTGACTTAGGGGTCTCTAAGAAAATAGCCCAAGCGAGATTTCTGCAGTTGGAGCGGCGTCTGCTAAACAAGCCAGCTGTCAAGAAGGCCTACTCTGCCTTCATTGGAAAGATGATTTCCCTTGGCGACATGGAAAGAGTTTACGATGCACCGGATAATCAGGTGTACTTCATGCCTCAACACACCGTGACCAAGCAGGACGGCTCTGGAAAAATAAAGGTTGTCTCGAACGTCTCCCAGGCAACTTCAAACGGCCGTTCGCTCAACAACTACCTGCATACCGGGCCTAAGCTCCAAGCTGACATCGTCGCCATTCTCTATATGTATGTGTATCTATATTTCAGTCTCTACACCTCTATATCTATGTCTCGATTTCTATGTCTCTGTATTAATGTCTTCATCTCTATGACTCTGTCTCTTCATCACTATCACTCCGCTCTTTTCTCTACGTCTATGTCACTAAGTCTCTATCTCTCTGATCGTGTCTCTGTTTCTCTGTCCCTGTCTCTGTCTCCAGTCTCTGTCTTTGTCTCTACGTCTCTGTCTCTACGTCTCAGTCTTTACGCCTCTGTCTCTACGTCTCTGTCCTTACTTTATGTCTCTGCGTACATGTCTCTTTCTCTACTTTTCTGTCTCCCGTCTCTGTATCTATGTTTCTGCCTCAATGGCTCTATCTCTACGTCTGTCTCTATTTATTGTCCCCAGTTTCTATCTCTCTCCCTACGTCTCTGTCACTATTTGTCCATCTTTACGTCTCTGTCCCTCTGACTCTGTCCCTCTGACTCTGTCTCTACATCCCTATCTCTGTTTCTACAACTCTGTTTCTACGTCTCTGTTTCTACGACTCTGTCTCTATGTATCTGTGTCTCCGTCTTTGTCTTTACGTTTCTGTCTCTACGTCTCTATGTTTCTGACTCGCTGACTCTGTCTATACGTCTCTCCTTATGTCTCTGTCTCTATGACTACGTCATTCGACCTTGTCTCTACGTCTCTGTCTATTTCTCTGTCTCTATTTTGTGGTATTTCGGGTCGTGAAGTAGGAGTGGAGAGGATGCGGAGGGATATATATATATAGTAAAGAAATAAAGCCCTATATAGTCTGCAATTTATCAGGGCATGTACAACCGAAACTATACGCAAGCGGTTAATCGAGGCATTAGTTCAGCCGCATCTCGACTACTGCACAGTGGTGTACTTTGACGTGACAAATGAACATTGGAACGGCGTCGTTTAGACCGAGGTTACGTACTTTAAACCACGGTATCTCAAAAACGGTGAAACTAGGCTTCCTGAAATTTCGGTATGTTCTTTTAATTGTAGTCATTAACACTATATTTTTAGGAAATTCTGAAGAAAACTTATCGAGTTATTAAGCAAAATGTTAGTGTTTTCACAGTCGGCAACGACCTCTTCCATAAGATGCCGTGTTCAAAATCGAAACTTTGAGAAGCCATATATCTCAGTTTCGGTGAAGCTAGGCCTTTTGAACTTTTGATATGTTACGTATGATAGTTTTAATTGTATTTTTTTTAAATTTGAGGGAATTCCTAAGAAAACCGCATATCGCACTAACCCCCTTAAAGAGAAGTTCCACCTGAACTTAGAGTACCTGTCGTAAAGTAAGATGTGGGAGCAGGATCGTTTCAGGTTCAAGGCGCTGTTTTTTAACTCTCCCACCCTCCCTACACTATCTTACATTCTTTTCCAGATTCAGGAGAGCGGTGCGCCAGTATCTTCTCAATCTGGATCCCTAATCTCCTGAGTTATAGCATATGTGGAGATCTTAATGTTGCAGTTTTGATTGAATATACTATTTTTAATTAGTTTTAGGACCTCGCCATTTGGCCCAAATATTGTGATAGTAAACAAAGGAATTGCGCAGTATTATAGAATGTATTTTAATTGTTCATACGATCTATACTAAAGAAAAGCTGATGGGGAGCGGGAGGGGGCGGTGGAGCGGACGATGGGCTGGGGGGAGCGGAAGGGGATCGGGGGGGGGAGCGCATAGGGAGCGGTTTGATAAAAAACTACGGCTTGTAGAGACATTTTTACGTTATTTTGGGGAGCGGATGAGAAGCGGGGGATGCGGCTTAAAATTGTCCCTTTTGAGAAGGGAAAGGAGAGCGGATGGGGAGCAGCTGGGGGAGCGGATGATGGAAAAAGGGAAAACGTAGTGGGGAGCGAAAGGGGAGCGGAGTGGGGAGCGTCTACGATCAATAATAGAGCGGAGCAGAAGAAGAGTGGGGGGGGGGGGCGGATGGGGAGCGGCTCCATCAAAAACTGCGGCTTCTAGAGACACTTTTACGTTATTTTGGGGAGCGGAGGGAGCGGATAGGAAGTGGATGGGGAGTGGGGGCGGAGCGGACGGGGAGCGGCTAGGTCGTAAGAAAAAGTGCTTATAACTATATCGTATAGGAAGATATACATATAAATATACACATTGCAATTGAGCACTTTGAAGATGACTAAAGAAATAATATCCCTCATGTTATTGTCTATACAATTAGGGATATTATTTCTTTAGTCAAGTATCTTTAATTCTTTTTAATACACCTGGAGACTTAATACACTTAAAGTCTTAACACACACAAATTATTCATTTTCGCTCTCCGTCTTATTTATTTGAAATGTTTGAGAAGCGCCAGCTGAGTCGGCCCGCTAGGGGAGGCACAAGGGACCTTACGATTCCCAAGATGCACACAGAGATGGGTCAACGATTTTTTCGGGCTCAAGGTGTGCAACTATGGAATTCCCGTCCCGAACGCATAAAATATCTACCTAGCCTTAGTCATTTCAAACACGCTCTCCATGAGTATCTGTTAAACTTCGACTAATCTGTTGTGTGAAATTTGACTGCGATAGCTTTTATACATCATTTTTAATTTTGTGACAAACTGCTGTAATTTTATGTATATGACTGCCATTTCTGATAGTAATTTTTGACAATAATTGTATAAAGAAAACTAATATTTGATGTTTGTATCTGTATATCAAGGAGCGCGTTCCGGGAATTGTTTTCGCCCTGCGGGCTTATAACACGAAGCGTTTTTGTTCTGCGCGACTGTATTCGGGGAATCGCATGCGCCACGGTAAACATACAGTCACCGCGAATGCCGTTGCGCCTGTTCTCTTCCCAGAAGGGTTGTCCTTCGTCACGTATTTACCTGACCATGTAGTATTTCTCAAGTTCCCGTGTTATTACTTCAAGCTCTCGCATACCCCTTACGCGTTTTCAGAACTTGATCATTATTTCAAGTTCTCGCATACCGTTTACGCGTTTTTAGAACTTGATCATTACTACAAGTTCCCGCATACTGTTTACGCGTTTTTAGAACTTGATGATTATTTCAAGTTCCCACATTATTACATCTTTTTAATTCATTCTTAGTGAGACAATCCTAGCATCTAATAAACTCTAATAACATTTTTTTCTTTTTTTCGCAAGCGGGAAAGTGGTCTCTCGCTGCTTTGCTCGCGGTTACATAGTTTTAAGTCCTAGCATAGGTTAGTTTTAAAAATTATTATTGTACGTGCCTGCGAGCACTAACTAGGAGCTTGTGATACGCAAAGCGGCATAAGGCTAATATAGACTCGTTATCGTACCTCACCGGAGGGAACCGATCCTTTTCACTCACTTTATACGCGTACGTTTATTGAGCAAAATGGCTAACGAGGAAGCAATTCAGCCACTGCAACAGCAGGTGCCGCGGCTTTTAAACCGCCAAAACGAGCCTTCCCCACCGGGTAACCGTATTGAAGCTGCGCGTATGCCGAAAATTCCACCCTTTATTCAGTCCAACCCTGAAGTATGGTTTATTCAAGCAGAGGCGGCCTTCCGCCACTCTCAAATCACGGTAGATGCTACGAAGGTTGATTATCTTTGTCTGTCCTTAGGATCCGAACCTATACTCGCCAACAGCGATATAATCACGACCGATCCCCATCCCGAGGATATTATAAAAAGGTTAAGGAGGGTTTGATATTGACTTTCGCGAGTTCGGCTGCATATAATCTGCGCAAACTTCTAAAAGGGGAAGTGATGACTGACGGAAAACCCACTAGAATTCTTCAACGGCTTCACGCCCTTAACCAGGGTTCTTGTGATGACAAAATCATTCAGTCTTTTTTTCTTGAGCAACTTCCCCCACAAAATCGTGCGATTGTTTCCACCATGGGCGGTACCAATCTCGACCAACTTAGTGAGACAGCCGTCAGGCTTGCAGAGATCTCTGGTCCTGCTGATAATCAGGTCAACTCGGTTTCTTCAATGTCTACATCCTTTGATGCTGAAGCTGCTTTCAAACGGCTTGAACGAAAGCTTGAGACACTCTCAAAGAAGGTAGACAATATCTCGGGATCCTCTAAGGACTCCTCTAATTCTAAATCTAGAGGCAGACCTAGATGTGATCGCTCTTCCAGTCATGATTCTTCCGGCCTCTGCCTGGCCCATCGCAAATATCCAAACAGTCTCCGCTTTTGCAAGGAGTGGTGTTCTAAATTTGAGGATTGGAAAAATCAAACCCTCAACAATTTCGACAAAGAAACTAACTCAACCTTCTGTTGAGGAGACGGCTTCAGAAGGCCCCCACGTTTCTAAACGTCTCCATGTGCGCGATCGTATTTCTGGCAAGTTATTCCTTATTGATACCGGAGCGGATATTTCTCTCATTCCGGCAAATCCTAAGACATGTGGCAAGTCCAGCTCCTTGAAGCTTTTCGCAGCGAATAATTCATTAATTAGTTATATTTATGGCAAATCAATGCTTACACTCAATCTTGGTGTCAGACGCCCTATATTCGCTGGAGCTTTTGCATCACGGATGTTCCTCATCCTATTGTTGGTGCCGATCTTTTATCGCATTATGGCCTTTTAGTTGACCTTAAGCGAAGTTGTCTTGTTGACTCAGTCACTAATATACATTCTCTTGCCGTCGTAAAAGATGTTTCGGTTGATTCAATCTTCTCGGTTGTTCCCGGCTCTAAACCTGCAGAGATTCTCGCTGATTTTCCGGAGATCACGGATGTTTCTAAACCCACAGTCCCTAGAAACAGCGATGTCTTTCATCATATCATAACCGGCCCTCCAGTCGCTGACCGTCCTCGTAGACTTGCTCCCAACAAACGCAAGGCTGCAAAAGCTCAGTTTGATGCTTGGATAGGGGCGGGCATTTGCCGCCCTTTCAGGAGTCCTTGGGCCAATTCCCTTCACATGGAGCAGAAAAAGGACAACTTTTGAAAGCTTCGTGGTGACTATCGGCGCCTAAATGCTGTTACAGTCCCAGATAAATATCCTACTGCATTCATGACTGTAGCAGTAACCTCCATGGCAAAAAGATATTTTCAGCGCTTGATCTTCATAAAGCGTTTAACCAAATCCCCATTGCTCCTGGAGACATTCCGAAAACGGCTATCATCACGCCCTTCGGCCTCTTCGAGTTTATGTATATGACTTTTGGACTTCGCAATGCCAGTCAAACCTTCCAGCGTTATATTAATAGTGCGTTAGGTGACTTGGATTTCGTGTATCTTTATACTGACGATATACTCATTGCTTCGTCTTCTCTTGAAGAACATTACTCTCATCTTCGTACGGTCTTCGAACGTCTTAAGAAATTTAATCTTCGTCTTAATGTTGAAAAATGTACCTTTGCAGTTGAGGAAGTTGCATTTCTAGGTTATCGAGTGAATGGTGAGGGCATTCGTCCCATTCCCAGTAGAGTTGAAGCCATTCTTAACTTCCCCAAACCTCAAACTACAGCAGAGCTTCGTAGGTTTGTTGGCACGGTAAACTTCTATCGGCGTAACATGCCTCATGTTGCAACTGCTCAGGCTCCTCTGAATGATTACTTCACTGACTCTTGTAAAAACGACAAGCGCTCCGTTCCGTGGACGCCCGAGGCAGAGGAAGCCTTTGTACGTGTCAAGCAGGAACTGGCATCAGCCGCCCTGCTTGTACACCCCCGCATTGGTGCAGATATCCGTGTCATCTCTGACGCCTCCGATTCCGGTATGGGCGCTGCTCTTGAACAGCTTTCCCTCACTGGAATCTGGGAACCTTTAGCTTTCTTCTCGAAGAAGTTCTCTCCTTCACAACGGAAATACAGAACATATGACCGTGAACTCACGGCCATTTATGAAGCTGTTAAATACTTCTCGTTTCTTGTTGAAGGTAGAGACTTCAAGATCTTAACAGATCACAAACTCCTCATATATGTTTTCATGCAAAAGTCAGATAGAGCTTCACTGCGCCAAACGCGTCAGCTGTCCCTTATCGCCCAATACACTACTCAAATAGCATATATTAAAGGTGCAGAGAACACGGTAGCAGACTCCCTTTCTCGCGTTGAGTCTATTAGACTACCCTTAGAAATTAACCTCAATGATCTAGCCGCGAAGCAGGAAGCTGACGAACAGCTGAAGGTAATTCGCGAGTCTCCAGAGTATCCATTATCTTTAAAACGTACCCAATGGGGTCTTGTACATACCACTATATACTGCGAAATCATTTATTATTCTGTCAAATATCTATTTACAGCAATTACTGCGGACGTGTATAAATTACTGCGTAGCAAATACTGTTGAAATCCCATTTACGGCGTACAATATACTATTGAAAAACCATTTACTGCGTACCAGGTACTGTTGAAAGTTACTGCGCACTGTTTATATCGTAAATTTATAATTTTGACAATATTTGTAAACAAATTGAGTAAGGATGTACACAAAATATGCTCTCAAAATAACTAATTAACATTGCATCGGTCTCACGTGCACCTTCAGCGAGAGAAGTTCAGCACACTAGGTAGCTAGGAGAGAATAATAGGTTAGGTTGCGCCGACGCAGTCATCTCACAAGGAGAGGCTCAGGGTTCCGGATCACCAATTTTTCCAAAACTTACACAGGCTATAGATATTATTGAATAATAAAACTCTGTCAAGTTATAAACCCTAACGCATCCATATAAAAAAGTTACAGCATGTAAC
>JAWWEQ010029545.1:0-23496 GCA_035583055.1 Torymus tubicola
AATGGCAGTCTATTACCCCGTTACTGAAAAGTTTAGTAAAAATTATCGAACAATGTGTAATTTTTACAAGATAATTTCTCTCCGTGTAGTTGTTAATAGTACATTACGATACCTACATGTGCCTTACGTAGCCCATTATTGTACGGCGTAAGATTAGCACCCGAGCGAAGCGGAGGCGATAACGCCGTGCAATAATGGATTACTTAAGACCCAAGTATCGTACAGAATTTTATAGCACGGTCTGCCTAAGCCACACTGTGTTATAAAAAAAAGGATTGACATGAAAGATTTATATATTACCAAATTTAATATAAATGACAAACAGGCAACGTTTAGTATATTTAAATCAATGCACACGTTAATGCAGTGACATACTCCAAAAAATTTTAATTGAAAGTCATTTTTTAATTTTTCCTCTGTACTTTGTAGCACCGTCCTGATAGCATTTTTCTCGCTAATAGCCGCCAGTACAGCTTACGATCTTCACGTGAAGCGCGAGTCTGGAGAATCGAGAACCAAAGGTTGGTACGCTTCCGATGTATATTCAGATTGCGCGCGAGCGATGCATTAACATTACGCGCGCCTGCGGTCTTTTTAAAATGCGATCCCTATACATGGAATTATGCCGGGCGCATAAATGAATTCGCAATTCTGCGAGCTCGCGTGCGCAATGACGTGTCATTGACTCGTGTAGCAGCAACGATGGACTATAAAGCCGTAAAATAGTCTATTTATAATTTTCTTCACTATTTTTTAGCACGCAGACGCAACCTGTTGACAGCGTTTTCCATCTATACGAATGGAAAGAGATTGTTGAATACGGAGAGAAGCGGAAACACAATTAGCTGTCTCGACGGTTTGCGTTATCTCAGCATTTGCTGGATTATTTATGGACATACGTTTTATCTCGAGGCTGTGGGTGTCAAAATTGATCGCAATCATATTCTTAAGGTATGGCTTTAATTCTTTTTTCATTCTCTGATACTCATATATTCATTTGATGCATGCGAGTGTTTTTTAAAAGCTCCAACTACGTTCAAATCGCAAATGTAACCAAATTGGATTTCCCATATGCAACCATACATATTCATTTGTAAAAATATCGAAACCTACCAAACATCATATATAGATACAGGTGCATTTATATAGATATATCGCTTATAGGAACCGGGAAGTATTTCTTCTGAAGTGAATCCAATAACCCATTCAATCGATAAAAATCATATTATTCTTATTTCTTTGCGATGATCGTAACGTTCGATAAGCAAGGTGTTACGATGACTCATCAATATTTAAGGGTGCGCTCGCGCGCGCGCTCGTTAATTCGCGGGTGCAAAAAGGAGATATGCAAAACAACATGCCGTGAAAAGACGCGCAGTTTCGTCGTTGCGCAGTACGCATTCGATTGTGTGTGTTTTCGAGTCGAGGAAAAGCTGCGTCTTAAATTTTCAAATTTTTTACTATCCGACTGGTAATCGGTGCGCTTAACGACATTTTTTGTTGCGTAGCTTTTTTTATGTAACCTTTACGCAATACCTTAAGGTTGGCGTATCGATAAAATTTGATTAAATAATAATGACAGCATATCAATTATTACTATATAAGTCTCTTATGAAAATATTCCAACAAAAAGAAATATGTTAAAAGTCTTGCGCAATTTTTCTTACGTATCTGATCAAGCACTGAATTTAAATTTGAAGAAAAATTATGAGGGTCTCGGGGCCAATTTTTTTTAATGTCGTTTTATTACCAGAAATAAGAAAAAAGTATATGCATATAACTGAGAAACCCACAAACAAGAGATGCCGGAACTCGACTGCCAAACGTGTTTTCTTACGTATTTTCAGGTACCAAATCCATATCAGAAATTAAAAAGAAGACTTTCCCAAGTCAATTTTGTTCAAATACTTTTTTATTATTAGCAACTCCTCAGATTCGGAGAAAGGCTCACACTAATAACGAAGTTATAAAATTATTTATTAAAATGGTTTACAGGATTTGCTGAAAACACAAAACGGTATTCAAATAAAATTGGGCCGGGAAACCGATCATTTTAACGTAAGAAAACATGTTTGTCTCACCAATTTCAGACATATTTTTGGGGGAGACTGTATTATGTATTAATCTTGTAAAATGACGGATAAATTTTTTTATGAAACTGATTATTTTTTTCTCAATTTTTGTTTAATGCATTGAGATAAGCGTATTATCATCAACCTTTAGACTTCCGTAAAACGCCACTTTTGGGATTTTGGGGAAAAAATCAATAGAACTCTCTACAGTAGCCTGTATGTAAAACTAATGTTATCTAATTAGTTTATGTTTTCCAAGAAGTTTTTCTATTAACGGAACTCTCATATCGAAGAAAGAGTTACCTGTAATAAACTTTTAGATCAATGATCATATCAAATAACTTAAACATAAACTATAAAAGATCTTTCAACTTCTTCAACAAAACAAAAATTATTTTGCAATATCATTGAATAACGTGTATAAACGTATATTAGTTTCGTAGTTTCATTATCCTACGATCTTTTGCGCAACTGCACTGCAACAAAAATAGTAAACATGCTGAAACTTGACAGACGGAAAACTTTAGCACGTCAATTTGGCAATGTAAATTTTTTAAATTTTTATTTATTTATTTTTTATTTAAATGTTTGTAATCTGCACATACAACTGCACTATCAAGTTATTCAATGCTATTTATTGTTAAGTCTGCTCTTAAGGGGATCTTTCCTAGAGCATTAATAGATTAAATATACTACAAACAAGCAAACAAACAAACAAATACCGTTCTCCATGTAATGCTTAAAAAAAACTGAGGCGGAAAACTCGCAATACAGCATCCCTTGACAAGCGCGTCTATCCTTCAAATACGTCAGACGCATGCGCGCGCTCATCCCGCACTCACGTGCAAGATTTACACTTTTTTTCCCCCGCAAGCAACGCGCGCGCACACGTGACCTCAAGATCACGGATCGTTTTGCGCTTTTCTCGCGCGAAATCGGGTCAATGACGGGCGTTCTTCTCACACGCCTGCGCACACTTGTAAACTACGCGGTTTTCCGCGTATGTACTTGTATACTACTGTGCGCATGCACGTGATTAGTTTCGTTAGCATACAGCAACAATGTACATGGATATATAAGAATCAACGTCGCATCTGCCGAAGGCCTATACAACAACGCATCGAGCGAAAGAGAAAGAGGGAGAGAAAAAAAAGTTGCAGTCGGAAGGTTAAATCAGCGCGCGCGACAATTGAGAGACGCGAGAGAGAGAGAGAGATACGAGCCTCCGCGTCGAATCTAGATGATGGATATGTAGCGCGTGCGCGTGCGGCGCTCTTTATGAAGTAATGTAATTGTAGCTGCTGTAGACGCGAGATATGTGAGTTATATAGAGAGAAAGCCTTGGTCGGCTATTTCGAGAGAAACAAGGATCAAGTACACTGCCGGGGGGTGGAGGTTGTTTCCTTGGCGTCTGTTTGCGTGGGAATTTAATTGAGATATAGCGCTTTTTAAATGTCAGTTATCAAAATGTTGATAACCGACCTTCCGACAGTCTAATATAAACATGTGTACGAAAAATTGAGGAATGATGCAAAGTTTCTGTAAGTTAGCAAAGTATTTTTATAATTTATTTTTACACCAATCACAATGACTTAATGATAAAATGTGTATTGTGAGTTATATGAGTTGGAGGTCATTTTCTATTGGTTGCAAAAAAATATATAGCTAAATCTGCGTACCGCCTAAAAGTGCATTTTAAAAGATCTTGTAATTTTATCATTCAATGTTATTGTATACGCGGTTATTAATAATAACAAATCAAAATTGCGTAGCTTTGTAAACAAGTATATTAATTGAACAAACATTTTGTGCCCCCCTTGAAAACACTTCACTCCAAAATATCAATCTCTAAACCAATCGCGCAAACAATATCTTAGAATAGACTATAAATTTATAAATCGACAAGTACCATCAATCTAGTTCTAATCGCATATTCTCTGTCGATAAAATAACACGTCATTGAACTGCAAAGCCGCATCATCTCACAACAAATACGTTTTTCCGACGTTTCGCGCAATCGCTTCGCTTTCCTGAATGCATTGATGATCATCGAATTTTCTTTACTGTATAGTCACGCAGCGACTTGGCTCATTCCGTTGTCGCCTGTATTCTTAAAATGGAAAAAGAAAGAGTGTATACGTGAGAGAAAGAGGAAGACAGATAGAGCGAGTATGCGTGAAAGAGAGAGAGAGAGAAACGATCGGTTACACAAGTACAGCGACGAAGCGTCGTTATTATCAAGCTATCTTGCATAACGCGGCTTTTCATATGGAGCGAGTGAGCGCGAGCTTGGGAGCATGCGCATATACTTTGTTTGTATATGGGATTGATGAGTGCAGGAAAGACACGAAGAAAAAATGAAAAATTTATTGATTAAGTTAATGATGGTGATTTTTCTCGCGTGTAGCTACACGAGGACTGGACCTCGCTGCTCGTGCTAAACGGCAACATAGTCACCGACACGTTTTTCCTGCTCAGCGGTGTGCTGCTAGTCTACACGTGTCTGTCTAAAAGCAGCAAGGACACCAACCCGTCCGTCAACGTCCTCAGCTTGTATCTACATCGCTACGTGAGGTGAGTTCATCGTTATCTTTTTTAAAGAATGCGATGAGGATTCTTCCTTGTTTACGTCTTTAATCAAAGATTAACAGAATGTTGGAACCGAGATATATATATATATACGGGTTATGCAATTTTTTTGCAGTTGTTAAAGATATTAAAGTTTATAATTAAATAGTAGTACTGTTTTTGTCTTTAGTAGAGCTGTAATTTGTAATGATACTTCGTATATTGAAAAAAGTCAGCATTTCAAAAATTATATTAAGTATTAAACTTTAATAATAGTAGCTTATTATTATTTTTATTATCATATAAATAAATGATACCGTTAATTGTTAATGTGTCTTTTAATCAGACGGCAATTTACGATTATCGAACATTTGAACATATGTAAAACTTCAGAGACTCGGAAAGCACCGTATCTGCACATTTCCTGAAAGTTTCAATTATTCCTTTTATTCGCAGATTAACGCCTGCTTACGCTATGGTCATTGGATTCTATGCCACATTATTCGACAAGATGGGCTCTGGACCAAAATGGAACGTCTGGGTTCACAGCAGTAAAATGGATTGTCGGGCTAGCTGGTGGACCAATCTCTTGTACATAAATAATTACGTCAACGTTGCTAATATGGTACATTTAAAGCCTTAACAGTTAAAAAGAATTCATTACTGATCATGAACGAATTAATGAGTAATCACTCGGTATTACGCAGCAGATTTTATAAATAAACTCCAAAAACAGATGAAAAAATAGGATTGGTTTAGATGCATTATAATTTTCCTAAATTTTCTAAGATAAGTTAGAAAAAGAAAAACCATGACTAATCTGCACATACAAGAGAGTTTTAAAAATAGTAATGCATGTAATTGGCATTCCCGCGAAAATAATTTGATATTCAAGTTTGAATTTACACGAAATTTTTATCTAGTTTTTAAACTATATATTACAAAGTTACAATTATATCTATAAAATATGTTTAATTAATCGTGGGTGGTCTAAATAAAATTAGTATACGTACTGGAAAATATGTTGAATTCGAAAAATTTTCACATTATATTTAACCATATGGGGAAAAATAATTTTAAATTATTAACAAGCCCAATTTTTGCATTGTATAATTTTCTTCTACTACTTCCAGTGTATGTCTCAAAGTTGGTACTTATCCGTTGACATGCAGTTGATCTGGCTATCGCCAATTTTTCTGTACCCAATGTTAAAGTACAACAAAAGCGCTATCTTCTGGAGTGTGACCGGTGTCGGACTATTGGCGTCGGTACTCATTCCATTTTGCATAACGTACTTCCTACAACTAACAGGCACCATGCTGTATTACAAAAAGTAAGTTCACCAAAAAATTTTATTCTCGCAAGTTCAAAACTAATCTTACGAACAAAAGTCAAACAACAAATCATTGGTTATAGCTTGGAGGACGTGACGAAGGTGTACCTGCAAATATATACAAGAGTATACACTCGTGCGGGACCATACCTTATAGGCATCGCTTTAGGATACATTCTCTTTAAGACAAAGGGTTACAAACTAAGGATACCCAGGGTAAGTTAAAATTTACACAAGAAATTACAACTACATGTACTATCAAAATTTAATAACGAATCGTATTAGTAATCAATGATTATTTGCCATTAGATTTACATTGTCTGCGCTTGGTTCATCGCTATAACTTCAGCAATATCAGTGATTCTGGGTCCACGTGCAATGTACTTCAACGATCATATCTACAACCGGCTCGAAGCTAGCTTCTACGCGGGTCTCCATCGTCACGTTTTCACATTAGCCGTGTCGTGGGTTATATTCGCTTGCGTACACGGGTATGCAGGTAAGAAACAGAACGCCTACGCGTAGGCAACCATATGTACTTCAAAGTCGACGCAATGTAGTCATTCAAGACTCAACTTGGGGACGCTTATTATTACAAAGATTTAGGTCAGATGTAATGAATGAAGTCTTTTTGGAGATTATTGAATCAATTCAGGAGATTCACAAAGTTTTTATTGTTTAAAATTATTTTTCAAAATTTTAATACCCATCTCTACATTCTGCTCTTGCAAAATAAATCAGAGAACAATGAAATGATTAGTAAAAGTCGATGATAAATAAAAAAAGAGCCTGTCTATGAAAGAAAAACTTTCATGATAATCTAATAATTTTCTTTCAACTACGTTCTACTTCTCTAATGCCCTAAAAGTATAAAATATCCAAAAACATATCATACACTTAGCTACCAGATACGCGTACAGTGACTTCAGACCTTTTAAAGCTAACCATTCTTTTACAGGACCCGTGAACGCGTTCCTATCCTGGGGCGCCTGGGCGCCACTGTCACGGCTCACCTATTGCGCTTACCTCAGTCACTACCTCGTTCTGCTCTACAACAGTGGCAGTGTCCGCACGGCAAGCACCTTTAACAGCTTCAGCTGTATTCATACGTTCTTCGGTAACCTCTGCCTTACTATGCTTATCTCGCTTGTGATCAGCTGTTGCTTCGAGTTCCCATTTACGACCGTCGTACGTGAACTCTTGGATCGTGACAAGTTCAAAGAGAATGGCAGGTTGGCGACAAAACCTAGTGCTGAGTTGATTTTCGGTTCGACTGATTCGGGCAATGGTATATATCAGTCTAACGAAGGTATCAGCGGCTCCAAGACAAGTAGCGTCGACACTGTCTACACCATCGACAAGGATAACACGAGTTGCGTGTTCAGTATAGACGTCGAGTCGGCAATGACGACGAAGGATGAAGACGTACACGCAGAAAGATCTTAAAGGAAATTTTAAATTTTATGTAGGAAAAATTACTATTTTGCTATAGTAATGCTGGGACATAATCGCAATATAGTAAATTTTATAATTTCAATTAGGAATTTTTATACTATTTTAGAAAGTAAATTTTAAATTCATTATTTAAAAAAATATTTTTAGAAAAAAAGAGGCCAAAATCGCCGAAATGCGGCTTGAGGGAATTACCGAGCTCGTTTATGCTGTAATTGCAACACAATTCGGTAATTTTTACTACACTCATCGGTAGCAAATTTTCCGCGATATTGGCCACATAGTTTTAATTAGAATCTCAAATCTCAATAAAATTGTGGAAAAAGAAAATTTATTAACATTAGAAATTAAAATAGTACATTTCGGACTAGTTTCGAACAGTATATTTTATACTACGAGCGCCGAAAAATTATATGATTTTGAGGTTAAGTCATCTCCGAGAGTAGTAGCACCTTCGGTAATTTTTACCACACGCTTCTGTAGATTCAGCCTTACTCAGAGCATTTCGATTATTTTTACAGCAGATTTCGGCTGTTTTTACCACATTTTTTTCTCAGTATACCTTACCGACTCTATTTGAAACATACACATTAAGCTAAATTAAATAAGAAATAATATATTTATTTTTGAAAAAAAACGAGAAGCACCCGGCGGTGTGGGAATCGAACCCCAGGTCACTGATTCGAAAGCCGCAATCTTACCACTGCGCCATCACCTCCTTTGTCTCGATTTCTACGATGTTTCGACTCGTCTATATATGTTACAACTTTCCCTGTCTCATAACAATAACATTGCACTAAATATGTCATTGGCAATGTTTATTTCGGAAATGATGCACTGCATGAGTTTTTGTATAAAAAAGTAGTTGTAAAAACATATAATTTATAACATCTTTATCAGTTTTGATGAGAAGAAAATGATAAATACATCTTTTGTCAGGTTATGTCGGCTTACTGTCACGTGATCCCGTAAGAAATATTCCTATCGAAAATAGTAAAATTTAAAAAGAAGTAAGGAAATTTTATTAACAATGTAGGAAAGTTTATTTAAAAAGTAGGAAATTTCGGGGTATTCCGAGTATGTCCCAGTGCTACTACAGGAAATAGTAATTTTTCCTATATAAATTTTAAAATTTACTGTAGGATTTCTTTCCGTGTAAAGAAATCGCATGCCGAAACGCGATAATGACGAGCGCACTCGTATACAGTCCGATTTATAATAGGTTTTTCAAACGCATATTCGAAACACGGTTGTTCATTAATAGTATTATGTACATGGGTAAAATCATGTACAATCACAGAATGTATAAAAAATGTATATATGTATTCGTTTTTTCAATGAACGAAGTCGATATGTCACTTTACTTAAAATGCAGACAAGTTTTAATTCAGCGACATTGCACATGATTGCGTTGACGTTGTTCATGTGAGAACGATATATTTTTATATTTTACTAACTTAAGCAGAGTAGTTTAAACGAACTGTTATTTAATAATTACGTAAGTCATCAACGTTTAAACTTTAAGGTATTCTCAAACATATTCATCTTTGAAATTTAAGTTTTCTGTTCTTTTCATTATTTACTAAAAATATGTTTTAGTTTGTTATTTTAGATGTTGATGGCTTACGCAACTAATATTATTTATTTTTGTACTTCAATAATTTTTATAAGTATTCCTAATACATTAACAGTTTGCTTTAAATAATAGAGTGTGTTCAATGCAGTACTATAATTAATCATAAAATGTTTTTATACTAACTAGAAATACTTATGGTAATAAGAAATGTACATAAAGAGAGAATCACAGAATAATAGAAACGAAAGTATTAGTGTTGCTGCAATACACGCTTTGTATAATATAAACTAAAAAGATAAAGATATTCAATGAAACTTTAAAAAAATAACCTTGAAATATACTTGATAAAATAGTTACCAAAAATATAAAATTTTGACATATAATAAAAAAAAGTTTTAGTTTTTATTTCTAAATCATTATTTGACTTCATCTTCAGGAATCAGCGATAGTGAGGATAAGATGTTTTAAGAAAATGTGATAGAAATGTCCTATAAGATATTTGAAATCAAAGTACGCCGATTTTGCCTAGATAAAGCTGATTCTTTTTTTTTGTTTTTCCTTGCCTACAAACGTACGAGGAAATAATCTTTGTTTAATAAGTAGAGATTTTCAATATTATAAAATAATTTTAAAACTGATATTGCTTTTCTTTTGTCAATGCAAATTCTCATCTATTTGATAGCTGTAATCAGTCCTTATTGATGAGAACGTGATTTTGTCTAAACTATATACATATATACACATATATCTACATTTTTTTTATATACGTTTAGTCGAAATTTATATCAATTAAATTATTCTTGATTCTTTCTAAAGAAAAAAATTTTTAGATAATCGATTTTCATTCGTCTTTCACGACTCAAAGAAAATTAATTAAATCGCTATGAAAATTTATAGGAAAAGTTTGTACATCTCTTGAGTGACTTTTGTGGTCTGGAGAATTGATTAAAGAACTTCGAAGTCGTTCGAAGTTAAATTTTTTACGTAGTTTTCGTAATAATCGTAATTTTTTTATAAGAGCTTTATGAATTGACTTGAAATTTATATAAAAAATTTATATATAAGTATAGACAATACGCATGTGAAATATCATTGGAATTCAACAGTACGTTTTAAAGATATTCGAAATTAAAAAAAAAAGACATTGCTAATTGATTGGCACATGGTTCCTTCAATTTTAATCCGATGATTAAAAAGACGACTGTGATATTAGTAATATATACCTATCAATTTGCCAGTAACATTTTGAGGAAGTTTTTAACAATACATTTATACATGATGGCGGCAAATCAGAGCCTAAGAATAATAATTATAGGTATACATTGCTATTGCTCTTTATTTCTATGAAAATCTAAAAGTATGAACTTTTCATGGATTATTGTTATTATTAAATTCTATAATAATTTTAGGAAGTCATGTGCCAACGAATTAGTAGCCTTTTTTAATTCTATACATAAAGTTAGTCTGTAAATTTAAATTCTAAATATGTAAAACATACTTATTCCCCGAGGAGTATGAAGTAAAAATTTACTTTACACATACTTTCTCAGACTTGTAATTAATACCATATGCAATTTCTTATAAAATGTATTAAGGTAAATAATTCTGGATAATTCAGCCACACACATTTCTTTAGTTTCACTTTATAGGAAAGCTTATTAATTCCATGCGTAAAAAATGAAAAACTGTTTGGATTAATGTCTCTTCTGGGGACTAAATTTCTTTTCAATATCATTTGAATATTTTGCACTGGCTTTTTCCAAGCTTAAAGAAGAAATTGTCTACTAGGTGAATTACCCAGAGTTACTTTATTGTTGTTAATGTTTACTTAAAGAAATGGATAGTTATTTATGTAAGTGCATTTGATGTTTAAATAATTCTGTACATTTTGTAAAAGATTACAACAATCCTTAACGTCTTTGTGTATTCGAAAAATATCAAAGCTTCGAGGATTTCAATATTATTTCTATATGAACGACCAATTTTATAATTAATGAAATCTAAGGTCTTTTAGAGTAAAAATCATTATTAAATAACATAATCAGATAAAACGATTCTTACATTTCTTTGAGTTTTTAATTTTAAAAAATTAGATAAGATTCTTTAATTGTTAAACAAAATACTTTTTTATCTTAAAAAAATACTAAGATAATAATAAAATTATGTTATACATTATTTTCTTTCTAGAAATATTGTTACAATCATTTTATCTCATAAATTTGTTATCAAATTATCATTATGTTATTAAAACGTATTAAACGAAATTCAAAAGATTGAATGAATTATACAACCCCTGTACCAAAAAAATAAAAACATTCATCAAGTGATAGATAATAACCATAGATATTTGCTGTATTATAAAAATAGGTCATATCTGATTGATGAATAATAAATATAATTTACATAATAAAATTTTGAATTATGAAAACTCGTTTGAAAATTTATTGAGTTTCTCTTTTTACCTTATTTTTTTATTTTCGATGTTAATAATCTTTTTCAGTGATAATAAATAACCTAACATATAATTGAATTTTTAGAAATTAAAATTGAAAAATTTTTGTCATGTCAAAATAATAAAACGAAAAAAATCATTTTTGAACAATTCATTAAATAGAATCATAAGATTTTCTGGACTCGTATTTTTTAGTGTGAAAAAATGTAAATTTCACATAATAATAATAATTTCAGTGACTAGGTAAAGTTCTTAAATACGGTAATAAGAATTTATATATATTTGTCTATATACGCCCTAAGAAATACAATCACATATTATATGTATATAACCCTGAAATAACCCATCACTAAAAATCCATCATTTAAAACTTGTTAAAAGCATAATAGGCTTATAGTGCGGTCGGAGAAGTGTATATCTTACGAACAAGACATCGAATCAACGATTATCTTAATCCCGAAATGAGATATATACCTCGAAAAGAAACAACAGTGGGCTTGTATGGTCCTCGGAAGTAATCGATACTACACCCTCGGCTGTCAGAGACTCGTCAAATAAGACATACGCGTGGAGAACGATCCTTTCACGCCCTTTCCGAAAATCATCACATATGCGGGTGAAAGAGGCTTGCGCAACAGATTTTTCGAAGTGGGGGCTGTATACTGCATCATATAAGTCCCGAGGGACAAGAGCGCGGCGTGAGGCGTACGTGCGAAAAGTCGAGGTCGCGTGTCGTTGTGCTGCTTGGAGCGCAGCGTTTTTTTCGTGGGAAGGCATGAATAGCGGGACCCTTTAATAGTATATAGTGACTCGATTATTCTAACTGACTTATATGACTGTATTAGCTCAATAAATATTTCGAGTATTTAATGATGTTAGTGCGAACCATGTAGTTCATTTAATGTTATAGATTATTTTCAAATTTAATTCTTTTCTGTTTTAATTAATCTTTCACGGAAGATAATCATTGATGGATTTTTATTATACGACATTGAGAATTTGTAGTTTATATCCGCCAGCTTTTGATTCATTTACATAAATGAATTTCTAATACTTAATTGTAGTTTTCTGTAGATATTATGTATAAGCAATCACAGTACGTAATTAATTGAAGAAAAAAGTGAATTATGCAAAAAAATTTGATTAATATTTTTTGTTTCTTCATAAATTTTTTCCCGTACATAGAAACATAATAAGTGATTTTGCAATTTATCAATATGAAAGCAGTAAAAATTAATTTGTACAGTTAATCTATTCACTGTTTAATAATTACTCTCGTCGAGCATTTATAAAGCAACAATTATAATAAATCCAGGCAAATGGCCGCTTTCCATTGTCAACAATTGTGTGTCACGTCATAAATCTGCGCGATCCCGCGAGATACATAATACAATATAGAGACATCCCGCAGTCCGATCGTCAGGAAACCACTCGACTAATCGAATAAAACCGACGGTGCACACGATCCATGAATACAATATGCATTATATACGCGCATCTCTCGATTACGCAAACGAGCCCTTACCCTATATATTTTCCCCATCACGGATAATCTGCTAATGCGTCGCGCAGAGATCGTGATAAACTCCTCAGTGTCTATTAAACGTCGGTTAGTCGATTAACTTTGTGCTGGCACGTGTGAAGAGGCACAATGAAAGTGCGTAATAAAGTATGTCAGTTATATGGTTTTCGATCCCGAATGCATACCATTAAGGGTGCGAGCTCTTTCTTTGGTGTGAGTACATATACCTGTGTTCCCCCTTGATTTTTGGCTTGGCGGTTTTGTGACAGATGGGCGCGACGAGGGAGTGCACTGTTGATGTTCTTTGTTTTGACGGATAGAAAAACTATGTCTTAATCATTGGTATGAACGTGAGATGATAAATCTACAGTTATTGTAAAACTATAGATTTTTATGAATTATATTTAAAAAAATTTAGTTTAATGCATTTTCTAGATGGGGAAGATTTTGTATAAAATGGGGAAAATTTTGTTGAAAGCGCTCATAGGCTGAAAACGATCTTTTGCGTGTATATATATTTATATAGTAACTACAAGGGTTCTAATAAATATAATATATATGACTTTCATTCGAAAAAAGTATCTTAAAAAGATCAAATATGGATCAAGGATCGAACTACTTCGTAGTTTTCCATTCCTCTAACGGTCGAATGAAAGCCACTTTAACTTTCTGTGGAAATTTTTATTTTCTATCAGATATTAATGGAAAAAGCTCATTATTTTTCTAGTGCAATTTACGAAAAAATAATTACAAAATTAGTCAAGATAGTGAAATATGATATAAACTATTATGTTCACTCACGTACAATGCAGAGAGAAGATAGTGAGTTGTTTTTCGTTGAAAATAAATAAAGAAAATAAAATTTATATGGAAAGTTTCAATAATTTTTCTCTATAATGACCAATATTGGTATTTTAAATTTCATTTGAAATTTTTTATTCGCGTAAAATATCTTACTATTATAGAAACGTCATATTTTATTTATTAAATCTATTACAGTTCTATTAGTTTTCATTCAAAAGATCATTTTCAGCTGTTGAGCCTACTCAATAAAAAGTCTACCGAACATTCAGAAAATTTATACTTGTAGTATTGAATTATTATTCGAATCATAATATATTACTTTACAACAAAAATTATTATTTCCTTTTTCCTAGGACTTCTCTTTCATTCCCAAATACTTTATTATAGAACTTCAATTTTAATACCGCATCATGATCTTTTGCATTAATACTCCTAACTTACAATTATTCATCTTCTCTTTTTGATCACAGAACTACCTCGGTTCTCCCTCTTAACGTAAAATTTATTATAGCCGAAACTCTCGCCTATCCCCCCCACCCTCGCCTAAACGGCCAAAATTACGTCTAATTCGGTATATAAGCCAAGCCCATGAGGCAGAGCGCAACTTTCCCTTTCCCTTATATATATATATTCTCTCCCCTCTTCTTTTTCTCTCACGCAATCCAGCAAATGAACGCCCCCCGTGGCGAGCGCGGCGCGCGGATGGATTTCCTGCTTCCTCGTCTATCTCTTTCTGCGTCGCAGCCATTGTGATGCGGCGAGTCTCTGTCTCCTGCGGGTATATATGCTGACACGCGTGTATATATGCGCGCACATCTGCAAAGCAGCCGCATCGACAACTGCTGATGCTGTGGGTTTGACTGCTATATAGTGGCGGATATGTGTGTTTATTGTGCGTTGGGTATATACTTAATGAGAATTGGATTTGATCTGTTGATTAGATGATGTTGCGTTTTTTTAGGTGGTATACGTAAGAAATTTACATTTGGTTTGAGTTGGTTTATGTAGTAAGACGTTCTTTAAACTATTACGGGAAGTTTATAAACTTCGATTATACATATAATTATAATGATCATTACAAAAAGTTTTTGCGAAATTCATAAAATCATTCTCTAAGTTAATATATAACGTTGTAAATGTTTTCGTTATGCTTTTATCATTTTTTCAACACTTGATTACGTAGTCTTGGTTAAAAGTGCTTTCCATTAAATGAGAAACTAAAATTTTAGACAAGTGTTTGCTATGATGACTATAATAATATATAGAGCGTATAAATAAATTATACACTTGAATAAGTACTACATCCGACTTCAATAATGAACGCTCCACTTAAATATATATACTTAATCTTTAGATAATCTCACATACTTATAGATAAAAAATGCACACAGCACACATAACGAACATTATAATAAAAACAAAATCCATTAACTAACATACTATGCGCTTTGCGTAGCCACCACGCAACTTACTCGCGCCCTCCTACAGCGCATCCCATTCACAAAAAAAATACTTACATTCACCCTCGCTCGTTGTCTGAAAATCATCCCGATACTTTACGATCTGTACGACTAGACGCTTCGGGTTTCAAAACACGCGTCACGCGACTTGGTGTCGTTTTGCGTCTGGAGCCAATGATACCGGTGGCTGCGGTGCCACTGAGTATATTATACGCACGTGTATATGTATGCACCGATCATCGGTCTCCCACTCTTGACTATAACTGTATACAGCTTTTTCTTCCTGCGCCCGTATAAACCATTGTGTATATATAGCGCTTCCTTGTAGACGTATAGCGATGTTACGTGCGGTAGGCACGTGTTGCTGTGTGTTATACGCATGATGCACGTAAACGAGACAATATATAGGAGGTTGTCCTCGCAACGAGTTACGTCGCGTGGAATAGGTGTATAGGAATTAAGTTAATTTTCTAATTATGCAAGTCGAATGACATTCGTACGAACTTGGTGTGGTGGTTTTGTTGTCTAAGATATGTACAGTGGTTTTTATTGAGCGTTTACGTAAGAGGTATATAGTAGAATGTATAGCAAGTGTTGTAAGGATTTAACATTATATGAAACACATAAACAATCAAAATTAGAGTCATATATCTTTAATATGATACATGGAACGAAGTATAGTATTATATAATGTTTTTAAATGAAAAACCAAAAAGTCTCTGTTTTCTACTACAAATGTACAGGCGTAGAAGATTTCATTCTGAATGTGGACATGAATGAACTATACCCCGCAGTGCGCTTCATTCAAAAAGTTTCAGCATGAATGGTTAGCTTCCTAGCTTCTAATATTTCAAAATTTCACTTTTGAATGAAACTGGCCTATACAACGATATTTCAAAATTCAAATAAGATTTATTGAAAACATCAATCTCTATTTTACAAGTTTTTCCGCACGAATTACAATAAAAATAACGTATAACTTTTGAAATTGTCTATAATAATAATTACATTTATGTAATATATGATTAATATTTGTATAAATTTTTAAAATAAAATTAAATGTGATTAATTTACTCGGGAATATCATACTATTCATATTTAGAAACAAATAATATCCGAACAATAATTAACTATGTATCACCAATTCTGTTCAAAACCATCAACTAAAGTGCCTAACCATTCGCAATTTCCCAACCACTCCTATATAGCCACCGCATCGCTTATATACCCATGGGTATATACGTACTCTTAAGAGCCAACGGTCACCCGTGACGATACCACCCAAAAAACGAGAGCCTCGTTCAGCACGCCTCGAGAGCTAATCGACAAAAAGTCATAAGTGTGAAGCACAAATAGAAGGTCCGTCGCGGTGTATACATATTATATACGCACGTTCTTTCTGCCTCAAGTGCTTGCACATGAGAGAGAGAGAGAGAGAAAGAGAGAAAGAGGAGAAAACCTTCTCTTCGCGGCTACTACTATATAGCCAAACGTCACTTGTGCACGCGGGCCTCCGTAGTCGCGTGAGAAACAAGGCCGCCGGCGCCGCGCCTCGTAAATCCTGGCCGCTGGCGCCATCGGAACGGCTTTTCCTGCGCGCGCGCCGTCGCGGAGACGGGAAAGTAATAATTCCTTATATATGCGACGCGGTGTGCGCGTGCAGTGCGCGCCTCTTGAAAGGCGAAATTTGACGGAAATTGAGGGAGAGAAAGCTTTCTTTTGAGAGGGTGCGCGCATTGGATGATAGACGCGGGTGATTGGTTTATCGATGCGACGGCAATGTATATAGCGATCGTTTGGGTGGTTCATGTTGCTGCAGAATCCGGGAAGTTTATTAAGAGAATAGAATGTCAAAGTAAGAGTATATTGATGGACAATGTAAACAATTTTGAAAGTTTTTTGACACTCAATCATTAGGTCGAAAGATATAATAATCTCCAAAATTTGAACTTACACAATATTTGTATTTCTATAATTTCTTTATGAAATATAACGTCAACGGATGATCCGTTTATAGTTAGAGTAATAAGATTAATATTAATATTGAGCAATCTGTAAACACAAATGATATTTCTTTACGATAAATTTTAAAACATAAAATATAGAATCTTGAAAATTTGCAAAAAAAAAAATATTCGAATGTAATAAATAAATACTAACATTTATTCAGTCATCTAGATATGTCGACGCTAACATTTCGTATATAAGTTTAAATTGGGACTTCATTACACTGTATACGTTTTTTCAAGCTTGAGTCAAGTGGAAGAAATTTTTCTCAAACTTGTCTCAAGTGAAAACTTTGTTTGCAGGTCTATTGCAAATGTATCATACATTAGCTTATGCACACACTGAACTCTTGCGTGAAAACTCGTTCAACACGGTTGTTACACAACCTATCTATACTTTAACGTTCTTTACATATTTCACAAAATTACATGTTCTTTTCCTACCATATACATATATGTTAAATAATCTACAACATTTTGCAAAACAAGTTGTTCAAGATAATTACTCGTTACCAAAATATTTTATGAAACATGAAATTTCCATAACAAATCTCGAAAATCACACACAGGCACCGCCTATACTCTACACATTCACAGTGAGGTTATTTTACACGGGCATACTCTACGCAGATTTTCTCTACACGCACACACTCTATACAAGCTTTTAGGTGAAAAATTCTAAAGGAGCATACTCTACACAACTTATCTCTACACGCACATACTCTACACAAGCTTTTTGGGGGAAATTTTTAAGCGAGCACACTCTACACAGTTATTTTCTTTACAAATATGTCCTGCACATACGCTTTTTGGTGAAGATTTCGAAGTAATCGTACTCTACACAATTATTTATTCTTTTTCCTTCATCGAACATTCTAATAATAGTACATTCTCATACTTACATCTTGCTGCACTCGTGAGCTAATCTTACGCCGTGCAATAATGGGCTACTTAAGGCACATGTATCGTAATATAATATTGTAAAAATATTCGATGAAGGAAAAATAATTAATAAAAAAAATAAAAAAGAATAAATAATTGTGTAGAGTACGGTCACTTCGAAATCTTCACCAAAAAGCTTATGTGCAGGACCTATTCGTAAAGAAAATAACTGTAGAGTATGCTCGCTTAGAAATTTCCCCCAAAAAGCTTGTGTAGAGTATGAGCGTATAGAGAAAAGTTGTGTAGAGTATGCTCCTTTAGAATTTTTTACTTAAAAGCTTGTGTAGAGTGTGTGCGTGCAGAGAAAATCTGTGTAGAGTATGCCTGTGTAGAATAACCTCACTGTGTAGAGTGTGAATGTGTAGAGTATAGGCGGTGCCCACACACACTATATCTTCCCAAATAATTTTACACTCATATACAAACATTTACGCAATAAATAACTCGGAGATATTTCCAAAATGACACTTTTATCGACTCCCTGCGTTATATATACGCACCCACACACACACAATGCCACAGGCAATACAAACGTCTAAATATACAGTGTGCAAACAAACGGTGCCGTCACAAAATCCGCTAAATAACGGGCTTCCTTCGTGTTATATATATATACGGATGTTGATACATCGATATTTAATGATGCGGCCATACCATAACTATATATACGTGAGCCCAGTTTAGATCTCCAGATCGCGCAGGGCGGCGAAAATGAAGCGGTTTATTATGTCAGCAGTAAAGCGCGTGTAACCTCCGACGTGCAGCGAGAGGAAACTCCATAAAACGTCTCTATATGCTCTCTCTCTCTCTTCCCGCTAAACCCCAACGTATAGAGAGAGACGCGTTAGCTTTACAAGAGGAGTATTTTATGAATGAAATTTCGTGACGGTGATTCGTCGTAAAACACTTGCCGAACACGTGTAGGTGGAGAGAGGAGTATGGCAAGAGCGCGCCTCGGACGCGTGGACCTTGTGTAAACATTTACGCTGACATGAAAGTATTAAATTCTTGATTTACGATCGTAAGCCTTTTAAATTAGTACGCGTATACGGGTGTGTGTGTGTATGTATATAGAAGAAATTGTAAAGGTTTAACCCCAAAAGTCTTGGAAACTATATATATAGTTACAGTGTAGTCTTTGCTTGACTAATATGATGTGATATTTTTATATATTTTTCTTATAGTTTGTTTATAGCCTTTGCATTGTAAATATCAAGCGAAGAATAAACTTTCACCTTTGTGTAAACTATATAAATTAACGTTTCAAAGAACTTTAATTTACCAAAATTTCTTTTCTTCATAATTTTATATAAAGTTACTTCATTATACATTTCCCTCCCTATAATATTGACGTCCAAACAACCCATCCATTATTTCACACTGAGAGAAAAATATCTTTATTGTTAACGTGTACACACGATAACATTAAAATTAGCCAATATCTTAATGAAAATTGTGTAATTTATTTGGGTTAACTATAGCACAATCTTCTAGATAAAATGCATATTTTATTCCAAATATTGAATATGTTAATAGTTAACATATGAAGTTTATAGTTATAAAAAGTGTCTCTCTAAACGAAGCGCCGCGTGTATCGAGCGGCGTTCCGTAGACAGAGACAGATAAAGAACTTTGTAAGAGAGAAAGAGAGAATAATAGGTTTTTGTATAATAATTATTGTTATTGTATTTATTTGCCCTTTATCCAGATACAACCTATATTTTTTCTAATCAAGTGTAATGTATCTTTCCGTTTAAAATAAGAACAAACCCATTATATTAGATCTCAGCTCAATAAAACTGCTTGTTTTATTTGTACTTTTTTTTAGAATATATTATGGGAAAAATTAAATATGAATAATTTAATTAATTGCAAATAAATTAATAAAATCTCATTTCATTGCGGCTCGTAGTTTTTCAATCCTAAAAAGTACTATATTTTTAAATTTAAAATGTTATTGTACCGGACCTATGTACAGGTAGCATGTCTACCTCTATAGGATGTTATCTGCTTAAGACATGTAATCATGCCTAAGTAAGATTTAAGATGTATTACTATTATATGTATTACTCTGTTAAATAAATAAATATTGTGACTGTTATGACAGTTGCAAATGACAGTATATTGATGTGAATTGGTCATATGTTAATAGTTAACATAATATGAGCTATTAGACTTAAATACGCCCATATACTTGCCCTAACAATAGCATTTTTTCCTACAGAAGTTGGTATAATTGGCCCAAAATTGAATATATTATGTTAACTGTTAACATACATATTAATTTTAACAATATTTTTCTCTCAGTGTAATGGTTTTAAAATTAGAAATCTATTTATGAAGATCATGAATGTAACACAATAATCGAGAGTAAATCTCGTAAATTTTAAGGGAAAGACCGGAACAGAGGATCTTTTGGAATTTCCTAGAATGTTCTGCAGTTTAATAACGACGTTTCAAAACTGATTACAACTTAAAAGGTTTTTCTTTATCAAAAAAGTCATTTTAATTTATTTTGTTACACAGATTTTACATTGAAAATAATAGTTTGTATAACGTAATTATTAAAAAAAAATTATTCAAATATTATAAAATTATACATTAAATCAACCATCATAAAAAAAAAGAAAATTCATTCAATACGTCTTCAAAAGAGCGCGCGAGAATTTTGCAGTAAAATGCCGCTTTAATACTCTCGTACAATAAAAAATCTCTTATAATCTCGTCATATCGAGACACCCTTTAACTAATCCCACCATACGTCGCCAAACCTCAGTATCTCACCTCCGAAGTCATTAAAATTTCCCTCCGTTTATTCCACATATAATGACGGTATGGTTCCCAACATCAACGCAGCCTCACGTCTTCTCCAGCCCCTAAAACTCTCGCTGAGCAAGAGAAAACACGAAAAACTCATATATGCTCGCGTGGTGTATACAGCCGGAGGGAACGACAAAACGGAGAAGGCCGCAAAGTCAGAAGGAGGGAGGGATGAAAAGCCAAGAACGAACGAAAGAAGAAGAAGAAGAAGAAAGAGGGAGCATATAATAGATACCGAAAGAACACGTATAGAGGAGTGAGAAAGAGAGAGAACGAAGAGAGGTAAAGTAGTCGGAGGAAACGTTGGAAGAGGGGGAAAACGGCGCGCGGGTGTGCGCGACGACGGAAGCGCCGAGACGCACGCTCGCGCGCCGTAAACAAAACTCAGGAGGACCGCGTGGGTACGGCCAGTGAGGCGGAAACTGCGCTACGGGACTCATCGTTCCCGGGGCTCTATATAATCTTTCTTTCTCTCCGTCTCTACATTAAACGCTGTTATCTTTCCTTCGTTATAAGAACTGAGGAAAGTCTACCGTTGCGATACGATATATATATATACAAACGCAGAGATTATTATGTATATGTATATATGAACGAACTCGAATGCACGGTGGTAGAGTGTGACGTCAGTAAGACCGGCTTTCGGGAATTTTCCCCTTCAGGTAAGGGCCCAAAGAGGCCCTGTAGGGGACGACGACTATAACGACGTTGCCAGATCTGTATGAGAAGAGTGAGAAAGCTAAGAATTAAAAAATACCAAAGATATACAGACAGATGCCAAAGAGACGAAACTTCGAAGATTGAAGAAGAAAACAAGAGCAGAGTGAAATAAGCTTTGAGAAGAAGATAAAAAAGAGAAAAAAACGCTCGCTTCGGCGCGCGCGATATCCGAATGACTTATATACTGAGGCGCGCAAGTCGAATCGACCGGTGCTTATAGTTATACTGTTTGTTGTTGTTGTTTGATGTTGTTGCTGTTGTACGAGGTAGGATATATAGAAATAACGTATATAAGATATAAAAGAGATGGAGAACGTAACGACGACGGAGATGATCTCGACGATGGTATCGACGACGTTGATGGCTAGTGGGCTTGGCAATGGTACTGCTCATGGGCCTGTTGCACCTCATAAACCATCGCCAGTGTCGCTGATCGTGCTGAATGTTGTCTATGCGATTGGCATCATCGGTAACGTCTCAGCTCTCATCATTCTGTTGCATAAAGATAAGGTAAGAGGGTGGTTGCGGTTTTTTTTGGGGGATATCGGGTAAGGTTGGGTGAGGAAGAGGGATTATTTTATTGTGGTGGAATAATGTAATTGATAGCGTTAAGTTAAACTGTGATATAGGTTGGAGTGATTTTTTGGATGATAAAAAATTTGCCGGAAATTTATGTTATACGTTGAGAATTTTTCATTAAAATTGGAATACAGAAATATTTTCAATATGCGAGTAAGAGTTAGGTATAGCCATAATTAATCATCAAAGGGATATGGATTATATTCAAATAAATTAATAAACTATGCCGGCCTTGATTTGATGGGCAAAAGTTTTCCATCAGTCAGAAAATCACTTTGAATTGCAGATTTGGTCATTGACTTTATAGTGTTTTTATTTCCCGTGTGTTTCCTTCAACGAATTCAATAGTAAAACTTCATCTTGACCTAATTTTTCCAGCTGATTAAAGATCCAATCTGTTTAAACGTGTAAGAATGAGATTTTGAAATACTCACCTTTGAAAAACATACATGATAATGGTATAATTTGAGTTAAATATGATGAACTATTGTTAATTTTTTTTAGCGTTTATATAATTTTCAAATATTTTTAACTTATAACTAAAATTAAAATGACGATGACAAATAGAAAATAAATAAAATAGATAGAATATTTCAATACTGAATTCAACATCTATAGGATCATTTTAAATAATGCAATATGTAGTGATATATAGAGTTTTAAAAACACATGAATATAATCTTTCTATATTTTTACTGAACAGGCAAAGTCAACGTTAGTCATACCACTGCTAGTACTTGTCACAGTTATTAATCGCATAACTTTTTCAAGTTTTTAAAATATTTAGAATGAATTTTATTGTCTTTATTAATGATTTCACCAGTAACCTATATATAGTTTCTTTAAAAGTATGGTATAATTTCTTATTTATTTAACAACAATCTAAAACAAAATCTATAATTTAGTAAAAATAAAAACACGAAAATATTCTAATTATCATTTTATTTACAAATCAATAAAGTATCAATATATTTCTGTGGCGCCGAGGCATAACGACATAAGTCCATTTTTTTTTAAAATCGGTAAAACTTTGGATTTCGTATCTTTATATGGGTCTTTTTCATTTGCCACTATCAATAGTAGCTAAAATATTCCCCTAAAGCAACGATATAACAAAAACGTAACGACATAAGTCCATTTTTCAGATTTTGTGCGCGGCATAACGACATAAGTCCATATCATTTTATGGT
>JAWWEQ010029586.1:0-23460 GCA_035583055.1 Torymus tubicola
TAACGTGTTTAGAAATAAAAATACATGTTTCTTATTAAAATTTAATTATAAAATTTAGTAAAATCAGAAAGCCCTTCCCGGGGCCCCCAGCTTGATACGGTACTCTCCGCTGATGCTACCTTAAATAGCTTTATACATTTTGTAATTGATGTGCAGCATAGTTTAAATTTTTCGTATATCCTAAGGTGGCTTCATTATTATTTTTGCAGCTTGAGTTTCTGGCCTTTAATATTTTAGATAGATAAAACAATGAGAAATCTCATAAAAATGTAGATCCAAATCAAATTGATCAGCAGTAATATCCAAAATTAATATGAAACTTGTATTGAGGCTAATACAATAATTTGCCTGATATTGACCCAAATAAATTTTTATTAATGTAGAAAGTTTCATTAAAATAACACGAAAATTTTTAACTTGTACAATTTTATACTCCGCTACAAAGAAATTCAGAAGAATTCGAAATAAACCCTCTGCAACAGTCTGCTCACTCACTCGGTGTCTGCTGTGTTCGAATCCATTCATCATATTGTTCTCTTCCTTGAACATCGACATGCGTAATATCGATCTCCGTTTTGTTGTGGGTTGCAGATACATCAACGTCCAGCGCTTATCCAACCTTCACAATGAGCGTCATAATCAGACTACAAAATCTGGCGTGGTCCGCCAACGCGCTGGACATCCGCCAGTTCTTCCGCGGCCTCAGCATACCGGAAGGCGGCGTTCACATCGTTGGTGGCGAATTAGGCGATGCTTTCATAGCCTTTAGGTGAGATTCTATTCCATTACGAAGGTGCATAAAGGAAGAATGTAGATCATTTAAGATTACGTTTATCATTTTACACCTAAACACTTAAATTTTAATATTACATGTTACTTCTCAAATTCAGCAAATATTTCATTGACTTTTGATAAATAAATATTTTTCATCTATTGATAGCTTGTATACCACAAACTACAACTGTATTCAAACTAAAAAAAAAATTTAACATTCTATGAAATTAAAAGATACAACAAAGTGTTCTACTACTATTTTTTAATTAAATAATTAAATGCATAATTTTTTAATACAAAAAGTAACAGTTAATTTCAAGTAAATTAAAAAGAAATTAAAATATGACTTTTGAAACACTATTTCAGCACGGACGAAGATGCTCGACAGGCAATGATGATGGACGGCGGTAAAATCAAGGAGATGAAGATAAAACTTTTGCTGAGTTCACGCACTGAAATGCAAAAGGTTATAGAGGCCGCACGTCAACAGACTCTTAATCTTCAGAATGCTTTTATGCAATCTGCAGCCCCTGTGGGCGTGACTCCCGCAACTCCTGCCATAAGCAAACCTGCCGCGAATGACACCACTGGTAATGGTGCTCGTCGTGATCGCGATGATAGTGATGGAGGCAAGGATCGCAAAGACCGCCGTGATCGGTCTCGTTCGCGTGATAGGTCAAGGTCTCGTGACCGAGACCGCGATCGTGATCGTGACCGTGATCGTGGTCGTGATAGGGACCGCGGTCGTGACCGCAGAGGTGGACGGCGCGATCGTACTCGATCTCGCGATAGAGATCGTAGGGATCGAGATCGCAGACGTAGACGCGATAGGTCCAGGTCACGCGATCGTACGCGCTCACGCGATCGTGATGCCAAACGTGGTGGGATCAATGATCGCCGTAAAGATAATAACGCAATGGAAGATGATTCTGGTAATGATGTTGTATGTGTAGGTCAGTTCACGAAGGATAAGGGAGGTCCAATGGGGGCTAATAAAAAGCCAGGTCTGCCAGAAAACGGCGTCTGGGAGGTACCACCACAGAATCAACAAATTCAGGCTCTAATGGTTCCCAGTCTATTGAATGCAGTTGCTGCATCAGTCATACCTCAACAAGATTCAGAACAACGCCCCGGACCATTCGGTCTGAATCAAGGATCCATGCTTCAGACAGGACAGTATGGTCTAAATGGTCTGAACGGGGTTGGTAGTATGCTGCAAGGTCAAGTCCCTGCTCTTGGTCACTCGATGAACAATTCGTTAGCTTCTAATCTAGGTAATACACTTTCTGGTGTACCGAATGCCATGAATAACAGGAACAGAGAACCTTGGAATGATCGCATGGATAATAGTAGATTTCCTAATAGATCGAGTCCCTTCTCGCAAGATTCAAATTTCCCTAACAACGCAAACGCAGGAGGTTTAGGAAACTTTAGACCGGGAATGAAACCACCACAAACTAATCCATTCCTTAATAAAGTTCAAGAGTTAGATAGTCGTAGAAATCCACATGCCTTTCAAACATCTCACCGACCATTTGAAAATGGACCAGATCGTTCAAGGATGGATAGAGAGAGGGACAATAGGGACAGAGACACGAGGGATAATAGAGACACTCGAGATAATAGAGACAGTAGGGATAATAGAGACACCAGGGATCGAGATAACAGAGACAATAGAGATAGTAGAGATAATAGGGATAACAGAGATAATAGAGATAACAGAATGTCGGGAAATTCGCGATTTGCTAATAAAGATAAATCGCAAAGTGGCTACTGCGTTGAAGTTAGGAACATGCCGCTCAACGCAACATATACTGATGTACGTCATGCTTTTAGTGGAATTTATATAAGGAGTGATGGCATAAAATTGATCACTGATACGCAGGGAAATCGCGTTGGTATCGCTTACGTTAAATTCAACAATTTCGAGAGTAAAGAACAGGCTTTAAAAGGTACTAAGTATATCCGAGGTTCTGAAGTAGAAGTATTACATTTGGACGAAGCTATTTTTGATAAAACCAATGACTCTTTTGGAAACTCCGATAAGTCCAGACAAGATAAAATTGATGACGTTGAAATGGACATTAGCCCTAAGCCTTCAAGTTGTGTTGTAGTCTCAGAACTGCCTTCTTTTGTTAAAGAAATGGATATAGCCAAACTCTTCCAGGATTGGAAAATTAATGACCTATTTATAACTACCAAAAAGGATGGCAATATTATGCAATTCTATGCATATGTACAATTCGCCAGATTAGATGATGCAAAGTTAGCCCAATCAAAACCACTTAAAATGGGCGGTAAACCCATACAAATAACATCGATCCCTGAAGAGAAATTCGAACAGGCTAAGAATGAACATGTACAGAAGGGTAACAGCGTTGGCGGAGGTGGAGGTGGTAGTAACGATGGTGGCGCTTCCTTCGATTGTATTATTGTGCGTGGTCTGCCGTATCAAACGGTAGATCGCGACATACTTGATTTCTTTTCCGATATTGGCCTTGTTCCTCATCGAATTCATATGCTTCTGAATGGTTCTGGCAAGCCGGCAGGCGAGTGCTTCTGCGAATTTAATTCCTGCGAAGAAGCAGTGCGTGCTACTGCGAAGAACGGTCTGCCTCTTGGTAAGAACATTCCGACGATAGAACTTGTCAACAGGAACAAGATGCTAGAGACTCTAGGTCTAATTGAAGGTGCCAAGGGAATGGATAATCATTATCAACAAAGCCAACACTACCCTCACGCACAGGACGGAAGACCTCGTTTCTCGCCCATGCACCATCCGCCCAGATTCCCGCCTGTTGGTAATTTTGGCATGAGGGGACCACCCATGATGGGGATGCCTCCACCAAGACACATGATGGGTCGTCACGGTCCACCACCAGTAGGAGCGCCACCACCACTAGAAGGTTTCGGCAAGCCTGGCTGCGTAGTGTCTTTAGAAAATGTCCCGTTCAAGGCTGACATTGACGAAATCATAGAATTCTTCTGCGATTTCAACATTCTACGAGAACAGGTCATTAGGAGGTACAACGATAAAGGCATGCCAACTGGAGATGCGAGGGTGGCGTTCTCATCGCCGCAAGAGGCCCAGCGAGCGCTGCGGGAACTGAGGAATCGCAAGATGAGGGACAGAACGATCTATATGAAAGTTGCCTGAGAACAACAGAAATCGGATGAAGTCAAGATAGTCGAAGAAAAATGACTTCTCCATCTCAGCGTCATGTGATTAAAGTCACGTCATACTATCATGAAAAGTCACGTCATACTGTCATGATAAAATGGCGGAATCGTTCATTTGAACGAATTCGCCTTTTACAACGTACACAACAGATTCATGTGAATCACAGCGTTGCTTTTTTCATGCGTTTTCCAATTCCATTTACTTGGAAAGCTGAAAAAAGTTTATTTTTATTTATACTAGTATCACATTGCGGTCAAATGATTAATTTATTGTTCATATTGATGTGATCGGGTTGTGCGCGAGTGTATGAGAAATATACATTGTGATGAATGAATTGATAAATTTCATTATGAAATTGTTTGATTTAGATAAATTGATTAAAAGATGAACTTGCAGATATAATTGTCGATTAAATCAACGAAATGTTTTTCTACCGTAATTATATTACTCAATGATACGCATAAATATCCGAAGGAATAGGTTGAATGTATTGACTGATTCAGATACCACGCAAAGAAAAAGAAATAACAAAACACAAATTCCACCAGATAGCATTTGCAGTACATTATGTCTTAAGCTCTAGCACATTTAATATTCTGCAATGGTATTAGTGAGTAAATGCTTGCAGTAGTATATTTTGTCAAATCTTTTTCTTCGCGTCCAAATATAAAATAAAATGCGATTTGTTCAACCTAATCGCTTTGCTGCTTCGTTAAGATTATCATTGTATATAGATATCATTAAAAAATCGCAGGGAAGTTTAGTTTATTGAAACGAAAGTACCGAAAAGAGTCAGATTTAGCATGGACCAAGATAAAATCTTACGCCGCTGTTACTTCGTACGTAATACGAATTTCAATATTTTACGGAAAAGATAATTAATTAATTTCACGAGTCTCAAGGAATTTAATTTTTCTTGACTACTTTCGTGGGGGTGCTTGTAAATTGCTTTTGGATACAATTGAGGCTCGAGCCAAATTGTTTTCCTTTTTATAAAAGACGTCACGACATCGTCCTTCAGACATCACGCAGATCGTAAGATATGACTAAGAGAAAACAAGTACACGAGGTGAATTGCCGTACTGAAGCGAAGTGAGCGGGTGTTTGCGTTTGACTATAGATAACTATTTTCATTTTCTTGGACGCGCCTTACGTTGTACATATTAAGATTAGCTCCGCGTTCTACCGAGCCTTGTGTAAAAAGATATGGGAAAAAAGCGAGTCGTACTAGTTGTTCTGTTGTCAGAAATACATGTAGTACGTGTCTTCGAGTGAACTGTAACTTAAGTCGCACCTAATTACTATTATACGACTTCGTCAATAGAGAAAAACGTTGTCGAGCATAAGCAGATCTCTCTAAGCAAGTTATAGAATTGATTTCAATAAATTTATATTAAAGATCATAAAAACACATGTGTTATTCTATTACCAAATCATTAATATCCTTACTCCTGTCCCTTTCTGTTTTTTCTAAAAATATTTTAGTATATTACAAAAAAAAATTAAAATTATTTAACTGCTTCTTCACTAATACATTCATATCAAGTTTTAAATTTTAAATATTATTTCAAAAATATGGACAAAGTACATGTTATATTCAAACGTACAAAAGAAAAGTAATTATAAAAAAATGTGCCATATGTTTCAAAAATCATTAATGTTGCATTTCACGCATGAATGCCATTTCAAAGAATTCTTTCTACCTATTTGCCATTACAGCGTTCTATCTTTTTCAACTGATCAATGAGATTCAACTGAATTTTTTTTTAATTACCAATGGGTAATGTTGGAATGCAATAACTTTGAATATATTTGTTATAAAACCTTCAATTATTCTTTTATATTATTTATTGTTTACAATTGAATCTAATATAAATATTGAATAAATAATAAATCTATACATGTAAGTAAAATTAATAGTTATTAATCTAATGGTTTTGTAATTTATAACTAAGTTTATAATACCACAGCACTTACCACAAAGAAAAAGCTAATGTGCGTCGGATGCACTTGTGCAATTCTAAATAATTGTTGTTATAAATCAAAAGTTGTTAGGTACATGAAGAATATTAAATGTAATTGCATAGATCTATTATTTTCCTTTCGTTAATATCACGGAGGTTATTAGCAAAAATTTTTTTAAATATCTCTATAAATAGTTCCATTAACAGTAAACTAATTAATATATTAATTGCGACGTAATTATTATTATTAATAAAATTTATGTCGGCTATGTTAAGTAGTGAAAATCCAAAAGTGTTAAAAATGAAAATACTTACTGAAAAAGTAAATTCCAAACTATTTGTATTTTTTTAGCCAAGATTGTCTGATGAAATTTAGAGAGAAAAAAATGTACGAAATTTGAATTTTCAACTTAAGCTCTTACGAAAAAAATTGTACTTTACACATAATAAATAATATAGTTATATACCAGGCATTAATAAATAAATTTAAAACTTTTTATTTTAAAACTGTTATTTACTAAAATATAGCCATTATAAAAGTTGGAAAAATATCTAAATAAGCTGCACAAAGACCTCGACCGAAATATACAAAAAAAACTGCCTTTACCAAAATTTCGAATGAATTGAAGCTTTTTTACTTCCGCGTCGTTGGACATAGAAAATAACTTAAGCACTCTCTGGAAAATGTTATTTTCTATATAAACCGTTGTGAGCTTTCGATATAAATCATAAAAAATATTAAAAATATACTTTCCGATATGTAAAATGTTTAAAATTTTCTAAAAATAAATATAGAAAATTTTGGAAAAACTACCTTCGTCATTGAAAAAGTAAGGAAAAATGCATTAGAAAAGTTTATAGCATATAATATAATAAATGATACTGTACTTCTTTAAATGAATGATTTTTTTTTTAAAATGAATTTGTAGAATTCAGGACCATTCTTACGTGATTCAGTTATAAAGCCACCTACAAAAATCACAATTCAACAATATTCCGCTAAAACCGAACAAATCCAATTATTATTTAACTAATTTACACTGCACTGAAACCACTCACCATCTAGATTCCCCATTAAATACCTACATACCATCACTGAGCGTCTATTTCTGTGCTTTCTCTCGACTACACATCTCGTATATCAAGTATTCGTCCAAGAAACACTTTGATCTATACGAGTCGGCCAGCTGTACACTACACAGATACACACGCCAAGCTCACACACACATACACGCGTTTGCTAATGGTCGCGCGAAAGTGCACACACGCCCGCGTATATACCTTTACCACCTCTACGTTCAAGGAATGTCCGCAGATCAAATTATCGCCAGTAGGTATGACTTCACGCGGTGAATCCTGGAGGGTGTTCATCGCCTTCGGATTAAGCATCGAGTGTACTTAATCGCTACGAGTGGATTAGAGATTTATTTTTTATTTGTTACGAAGGTGAGAAGAGTGGTGTATTTTTAGTTTTATTTTTGAAAATGATCGAGGCCGCTTGGAATGACGCTGTAGGAAAACAATGGAAGAGTGGTTTCGCTTCGTATACGTATAATAATGTTTTTACAAGGCGCGAACGATCTCGTGTATGCGATAAGGGTATGATTAAAGTATTTTCGCAGCTGTTGGATTCTCGTGTCAAATTGCACAGCATCGAGGTTTTCTTACTTCAGAATATTGAGTAGGGAATAGCTTTATACGAGCTTTTAACTGTTTAACTGATGGGCTTTAATTAGTTTAATTCAATCCGCCGCATCATTGAATATTTAGTCGTCATCTATTACTGTAATTGTTATTTTATTATATACGCTACGTGACGAAAAGAGGATTCAATGATGATGAAATCATAGGTTGCAAATCGAAGGAGTCATTAATTTTCATTCATTGGTTACAAGAATAACAACGAGAATTGTATATATTATTAGAATAAAAATTAAAACGCAAATGTTAAATTCTAAATTAAGCTTCGCATATATATTTGTTCTAAAACTTATCTAAATTAGAAGCTTCATTTGCATACGAATACATGTTTGTCGCATTAAATGAAAATATAAACTTTACATTTGCAAATAAAACGACATTTATTTTTTTCAATGGTTTTTGTACAATTGTACGATCAAATCCGCAACAAAACATCGCTTTTCAATCCATTCTCCAAACATTTACGCGCAAGTACACACATGCCTTACTCAAAACAACTTCTCTAAAAATCCCAGCCTCTAAAACGCCTGCGCAGACCGTGAAAGCCCATTTTCATTGCCATTAACCAAGTCTGTGTTTACTGGGCTTGCGGTTTTTTTTGGCACAACTTCACGTCGACCGCCCACCCGACTAGACGTTGAACGAAATCGATTGTTTATACTGTGACCTCGTACCGGAAATTCCTTTACACGCGCGAATTACAGAAAGATTCCTGACTAATTTTCGTGTATACAGATGCGTAATGTCGTCAGTTGCGATTCATCCTCTTTGTTTTACTATCGTTCTGTCTGCGAAGTAGCTGTCGTTGGAGGTATTTTTTCCCGTTCGATCGAGGATAAACGGTCGATTAATCAAGTGATTATTATGTGTTAAGTTATTTTGTGAAGAAAAGGTTGATGATGTTTTTCTTGATAAATAATTCATAAAGAAAGATTATTGATATGGTGATGTAAGGAAGTTGTATATAAATAATACGTAAAAAGAACAAGAAGAGAAATTGAAATGTTTAAGATGAAATGTGGAATATTAAAATTTGAAGATTTAATTTTCATATAATTCATGCAGGTCTTCACGTGAAGTTAAATACGTATCACCTTCGTAAGAATATTACGGAAAATGCTTCTCTCTCCTCACGTTTGCTCCGTATAAACATATATAATTTTATTAAAGTTTCATAACATCGCGCTATCCAGTTTTTAATAAAATTATAAACTACGTGCAAAAATACCTAAGACTATTTCGTTTCGTAAAACAGTTCCGCTTTTATTAAAATTTTAACTAAAATTTTAAACTTTAATTTAAATAAATTTTGGAGAGACGCTCTAAAATTATGTGTAGTATCTTAGCTCACCCGGTTAGTACGTTCCAGAAGACGGTATACAATTAACAACTTTTCTACTTTCTAGCAAATTTGCTATGCATTTTTAATTTATTCTAAAAATAATTGAAGTAGATAGTGAAATACTATTTTTGTACAAATTATAATAGAACAAATTATACTAAGAGTTTGATGCTAATGGTAAAATCAGAAATTTCAACATTATAAGTGAACGCGACATCAAAAATTCTATTTAGCGTACAAAACAAATGCTACCATTCAAAATACAATAATTTTGTTGTACATTTCCAATTTCCAATTCAAACGATTTTTCAAAGAACTATAACATAACGCTACACTACAATCGTCTACCTACGATCCAGGAAACTGTTTCTCTCTCTAAAAAAAGAAAATCAAATTTCGCGCCAAATCGAAAACACTCCACGTCTCACGCGTTTTTTTTTCTTCTAATTTTCAATTTCGAAAAAATTTTCCCCTGTCACCTTCGCACACATATACACACACACTCTCTTGGGCAATTCCGACAGTCGTCGACAGCGAATATAGAGACTCGATTCGCTCAGCGCTTATTGCGGTGCCGTTGACCGTTGAAAATCCAATCGCTCTTCATATAAGCACGCGCCTCGTTCCTAGAATACTTTGAGCTTTTTCGCGCGTCAGATATAAGTGAGCAAAATGTAGATGTGTTATTGCGAGGAAAAGAGGGAGAGAGAGAGAGAGAGGCGCCGGATGGCGCTTGATGGGGCTATTTCTATTACTTACTGACGAGGGCGCGTCTGGACTACTAATGTTCGTCCGTTCTGTTGTCGAGTGCTGCAAGGATGAGTTGTAGGTGCTAATTGGGCATAAGCAGATGTGATAGATATGTGTTTTCAGTATGTGAAAATTCTCGTTAAATCCGACGCTAATTAAAACTTTTAAAACCTTTTGAATGCGTTTGTTTATGATTATAAAAAGTTTGCAGTGCTTGCGGAAATAGAATATCTTATACACATTTATATTTGTTTCTACTGCTAGACCTACTTCTTTCGAATTTTTCATTCAAAAAGTTTCCCAAATTTTTCTCGTACATTTAGATTAAATTGTTTATATATACACGAAACATTTAATGTTTCGCTTCAAACATCCCTCTCTTAAAATTCTGAGTACATCCAGTCCACGCCGACGCAACCTTTATGAACCACTCGCCTCTATATTTTACACTTATCTTTACTAGGATTTCGTCGTTTCTACTTATTCGCAGAAATACTTCGATAGCATTTTTCCGCATTTTTTTCCTCTCGGATTTCACGAAATAAAAAGGCAACAGAAAACGCACGAACGAAAGTGCTTAGTCCAGCAAAGTTCATCGCCTCGGAAACGGTCAAGCGTTGTGCGCTACTGCAATATATACACACATACATACATACACGAATACACGCGCAGGCCTCCAAGCCGGCCGCGGGGATATGAGAATGTCTCGGATATTGCTTTCATTCGCTCTCTCTCTCTCTCTCTCTCTCTCTCTCTCTCTCTCCTTCCTCGCATGTACATTTTTACGCGGATATCACACGTGTTCATATTGAAATGAGGAATTTATGGATCGGTTTTACGGTGTCACGTTATTAAAAGTATTACAATAGTCCGCTACTTGTCGAATTGAATTAAATTGATTGATATTGCTCGATAGAGGCGTGTGTTATCAATATCGTTGTCACGTTCTATATTCATTGTTATATGTATACTGTTGTATATAAAGATTATTTTAAAGCAATAACATAGGTATAAATAAAAAGTATATTTGACAATTAGCTTGATTAAAAAACCAAAACCTCGATTCAGTTTGGATTTGGTAAAACGAATAACTATAACAACAAATCGCTTGTGTAAGAGCCTTGCAACTAATTCCACCTTACGCAACAACAAGTGCTTTTCACTACTCCTCGGCTCATTGCTGCTCTACACTCTCTTACGTGCGTATCCTGCTATAAACTCAACTAGCTATACGCCCCCCCACACAATCGCCTCTCTTCTCCCACAACAGCTCCATTGACGCTATGGCTGATCCCTTTTTGCGTAACGCGCTAAATAAACAACCGCAGAAAGTTCAACCCCGAGTATATACATTAGCGCATAATTTAATCGGAACACGTGGGTATAGTACGATTGTAAACAAGTTTTTCCGCATTTAAAGTGCAACGGGAGTACATCTTTGACGATGTGACGCTCTGTAAACGTCTTCGGGATGATTTTAACCGAGTGTGTTTGTTTTCACAGCAGATAGGCGGTTCAAGGATATAGTACGACACATGATGTTTGCTAATGAGCAATCTGGTGTGCGGTTCAAAGGTTCACTCATGGCAATGGGGAACTGCGCGAACGTGCAAGTATTTTAAATCGAAACGTAGAAAATAATGGCTATAGAAATAAGAATTAGAAATTTTTTAAAATTATTATTGCTGTTTAGCTGAAATCATCATTATAAGTATATTGTTTTAGATAATTTCACGATGTATTTAACGAAGAATCAGATATAATTAATAAAATTTAAATAAATTAAATTATACTAAATTACATTGAATTGTGAAATTCGTATCGATCTTTTATCGTTACTTATACCAATACGGACTTTTACTTTTGCAAGTAAACATACCGGCAAGCCACGCAAATTAAGCTTCGTCTGTGCGTGCGATTTTGGTTGTTCTTTAGTTCCGCGCTCTGCCTATATACGAAAATGCCTTCGCAAATATAAGCAAGCGCGCAGCTGCGTCGTCCAGTATAATAATATCTCGTATGCTTTCTCTCTTCTCCATTCGCCTGTACATTTCTCGTGTACTAGACCAAAGTAACTTATGGTGATTTTCTCCTAATTGACTCTGTACTTATACTTGATTGATTAGGAAGATTCTGGGGTTTTTATGTGTTTCGTGTGAAGAAAACATGAGTGTGATTGATCTAAGTGAAAAACATGATTAATATGATATTTAAAATTACAAAAAGTTGAGAACTCTTACATTTAAATCGGTAATTGGATACAAAATTTTATATTTTTCTACCATTATAAATAAGACAATATTATATTATTGATAAAAAAAACTCGCACTAAGCATTATTTGCTTGCATGGTTATATGTATTTGATAATGTTTTTATTGAAAAACACCTATGATAATATTTGAAATTTATTACATTATTAAAAAAAATCATACTTATTCCAAGTTATATGTGTAAAAAATGTAAAAACATGGTAGCCGAAGTATCTTGTACATACCACAATACTTAAAAAAATCACATACATTCAAAGAATACAAATACATTTAGTGATTATTCCGTACACGGAAAAAAATCAATAGATTCTACTGTTTTTCGAAAGCTAAATCAACAGTTTCGTTGAAATGCTAAAATAGCGTTTCAAATTAGTAGAATTAGCTTTTTTTTAGAGCAAAAACTGTAGTTTATTCAAATTCGAAAGCCAATCTTACTTTTATGAAAAGTAGATTCTACAGATTTTAAAAGTAGTTTCTACTCTTACTTGCCAAAATAAAATTAACTTTCTATTGTTATGTTAAAATAACTGTTTAAACCGTAGAATTTTTTTTTTTCGTGTAGGCTCGATTGTAGGCCATCCTGTTCATCAAAGCACACAGTCTTAATATCAAGATGAGGATTGCCCTCTGAACAAGAGCAGCTCTCCCTATTTTGTCTGTTTCTATAGAATGACATTATCAGGCATACCTGGGACTTACGTTCGTAGAACTTGAACTCCATCTTATTTTGCTCCTCGAGATCGCAAATAAAATCAGGTACAGCCGTGTTCCACAGACGCTCGCCTTTTTCAGCGTACCGGCTGAGATAAATCGTGGGCGAGTAATTACCGTCTTCGCAGCCTTCCTCGCACACTTGGGAGACGACGAAGAGGTCGCCGTTTTTTCGGTTGTGTATAGCCATTGTATCTTCATCGTACAAGACGGCGCTGATATTCGAGGCGATATGGTCACCACTGTAAATACTCAAAGATTTTTTAAGTAACTTACTGTGATTAGTATATAGGAAGACTTTGTCCGTTTCTGAATATAGGTAACCCTTGATCTGTGAGTCTGGCGGTAAAGCATAACCAAATCCCAGTTGATCTGCTTCTGTTTCATCATTACCCATTAATGTTGTGCCTTCCTTTTCTGTCTCGTCGACAGTCATTCTGATAAATTTGTTCTTTCCCAGTGGCATTGTGTAAATGTACAAAACATCGCACGTATTGTCCGTATAGGGGATGATGTTAACGCTTCTCTCATTTTCACCGAACATGGTGTCGAAATTTTCATTCAGAGTACAGTTTTCAAAATCCACATTGAATAAGTGTAACCGCGTTTCGAGGGATGTCAATGCGAACCAGACAAGGATCATCTTGCCGTCCATTAATGGTACAACGCGTATCTCTACATAGCACAATATAAGTATGTATTCCAGTTGTACTATACAAATGTTGACGAAGGAACATTAGGTAAACACAGAAAAAAGTAAACACAACTCTGTGATAAATAACTTTTTTAACAAAAACACAATTTTTTTGAACTGAAATAATATATAGGTAAACATAAACAATTACACGAAAAAAATAAATTATCAAAATACCTCTTTTAAAATGTATGCTATCGGTTAAAAAAAATATATTTTATGAAGAATGAATTCTACCATATGAATATCTACTATATTTCGAATAATGTAATGTAACTGGTCGTTTTTATATGAGTCAAACTTATAATAACAATTTTAATCTAATACAAAACTAATATTTTTTAATAGCATTTCATAATTAAAAAAGTATGACCAGATGTAATCCGGATTTAGATTCTGTTTGTTTAGTTCGCCCAAAAGTATTTTATTTGAATCAAAACATTTGACAATCACATCCAGTTTTGGTTTCCAATTTTTTCTGTGTAAATGCAAGGCTGGATCATAAACGCTTCCGTAGCAAATCATTACTAAGCATAAATCTTCTTTCTCATTTTCATATAGAACTTCAGCAATAACTAAGCCGCCCGTTTTGAGATTGTACGCTGCAATACCACCTCCAAATTCTTCATCGTGCACGATGACGAGGTTGCTTACCATTAGACCTAATTCGTTATACTGCCAACAGGTCGTCGATGATTTGCAGATAGTTGATTCGCCGCTTGAGCAAATAGTGGTTTTGTTGTTAGCGGTTGACGTTGCAATATCAGCACCTTTCAATGCTGGTCGAATCTTGACCATTGTCATTTCAATCAAAATTTCATTCAAAATAAATTATACATAATACAATAATTGCAGTGTTAACGTTTACACTTTTTTTAGAACTTCGATAGCGCACGACTTAAGACATTAAAATTTTTACTCGGATTATTTGTTTACGCAATCAACACTGTAGTGTAATCTCTGGATGACTAACTAGCATCTCTGTAGAGACATTTTTTAAATCTGCAGTTTTTGCCAGCTCATCAATAGCTTTGGTGGTTGGGAAAAACCAAAAACTGTAGGTCTTTATTACTATACATGAATCGAAGACCAAGATAAAGAATATATACATTGCATTCATAATCGAAAAATGACAATTTTCATTGTATCACTTATAATAATTTTGATAAGATCTATATATATGCAAATCTTACAAAGTCTGCGGAAAACTTCGAAAAATGGACCCTAAAATTTTTTTTCGACTACAACTTCCAAATTTTGTTTTTCTTGTTGGTTAGTATCTCTAGAAGAGATATCCGCAGTTGAACAAAGTCCATCAAAGGATATCATTTTTCTAGGGCCAATAATCAATGGTTTAAAAATGATTAAGTACACCTTTAGTTTAGTTCTAAATTATGACACCAAAAACAACTTAATATGAATTTTGGAAAAAAAATAAAACTAAAGAGCGAGAGGTTTCCAGATCTTTTTTCAGAATTAGAAAATATTGGTTCCTTCAAAAGTTATGTGAGTTTGAAGTTGAACTGAAAATACACAAAAATTTAAAAAAACGGTGTGAAAAGGTCAACAATTGTCTCAACCATTGATTACGTGTATTTTAAGCTCAATTTCAAACTCACATAACTTTTGAAGGAACCAATATTTTCTAATTCTGAAAAAAGATCTGGAAACCTCTCACTCTTTAGTTTTATTTTTTTTCCAAAATTCATATTAAGTTGTTTTTGGTGTCATAATTTAGAACTAAACTAAAGGTGTACTTAATCATTTTTAAACAATTGATTATTGGCTCCAGAAAAATGATATCCTTTGATGGACTTTGTTCAACTGCGGATATCTCTTCTAGATATACTAACCAACAAGAAAAACAAAATTTGGAAGGTGTGGTCGAAAAAAAATTTTGGGGTCCATTTTTCGGAATTTTTCGCAGACTGTGAGATTTGCACATACATAAGATCTATAGACGAGTTTGTTTGTCGCAATGTTATAATTAATAATTAACATTAACAGTAAATATGGTGTGACAGCATAATAGCAAAAATACATATTGTACTTATTTTTTGTTTGCCATCTTTGTCTACAATCCTAAGAAGAATGATATATTCAACAAAAATTCGTCCGTCCAAGCCCCAATCGAGGTACGATTTGTTGTAAAATTTTCTTGTATATAAAATGTTATTTACATATAAAATTAATTTAATAAACTTCTATGTCTTAGCATATCAGAAGAAGTATTTATTATTTCTGATTTTTTTTCGTTCGAATAAAATTCAATGGAGCACTTACTGTTGTCAATTTTGATCCAATATTCATTCCCGGCTCTCGTTATGACGTATCCTTTCGCTGGCTGCCCTGTAACTATAGGTTGGACGTTATCCTTTTCTTTCATTACATCATCAGGTAAACAATCAAAAGGGCCTGAAGCGTTCTTTTTATCAACATTATATTCCCATTTGCAAAATGATTCATTCCTGTCCATAGCGACGACATCCCATCTCTTTTCATCCAGTGGTGTCATAGAATAAAGAGATGGACTAATGCCCCGAAAAGGTGTGTGCTCCACTATTTTACAATCATTCATCGCAAGTGTGAAAACGCGCACAAAAATAGTTCTTTCCTCTTTCCATTGTATTTTAGTTATGGCAGCAATTATACGTTCGGCACTGAGCGGTACCAGATGTGCTACCTCGTTGCTCTTAACAGTTTGCAATGATATGCAACACGTGCGGCTGTGGTTCGATGACAAATTTTGAAGATAGACGTCACACTCATAATCGGTAAGGTCTCTGCATAGAGCGTATGCAAGGTATTCGCCATAAACAGATTCCTCAGCGAAGATCAGTTCTTTTTTACTGTCAATACGATGCTGGGTCGAAATGATTTCCAATGTAGGTGAGGACTCAATGCAAAAGGTGAAGTAGATGAAAATAAAAATAAACATGGTGACTCCTTTCATTTTGGTACTTGTCATCTTTGCGGTGATCGTCTATTTATGGCAATTGGAAATAGAGAAAGTTTACATTTAGTAATAGAAAAAAAGGGAAATTTCTAAATATATATTATTTATCTTATTTACATGATCACGTGAGTATATAACAATTTAGTATGTTGAAAACAATTTAAAAAATAATTCATGTTACGCTAGACTCAAAGTTATATTATTTTATATTAATGTAAAAGTTAATATATTTATTTATCAATATCAATAATGTTACTTACCAAAATCCTCTTATATTGTTTACAAGAAACTATCTCACTGACTGACCAAATTAATTAAATTCGAGAGTGTATCTTTTATTCCAACCACTAGCATATTGATAACTGTTACACTTCATAAATGTGATAGTACAATAGATAACATATTTCGTATGATATATTAATAAATGGATTTTTGTGAAGCATTAAGTTAAAGTTGAAAGTTCATCGTTAATCTAATTGGACCAGTAAACATCAGTTTTATACAACATTAAAGTACTAACATTCTTCGATTTCTTAAAATTCTGTAAATTTTGAAACTATAATGTCATTGTGAGAAAAAGTAAAAAAGGGAAAAGTGAAAATATTTATATTTCTTAATATTATATTTATCTGTTTTCAAATCTCTTTGAAATTTTTTGAAGAATATTTATTTAAAAACATCGTTAGCTCAGCTTTGCGAATGTATTATATGGGTTTAATAAAAATACTGACAACTTACATGGGCCAAAAATAACACCATATTGTAAACTATTTTGATTATAGAAATTTTTAATTGAAAATCCATAAGTAAAAATTATCTAGATCTTATGTTTATTCAAAATATAAATATGTTTTAAATGTAGCATGTATTTCCTCTAAGCTTTCATCAATTACATCTAGATTGATATTCCAAATCGAATTGGTGTCGGTAATGCTACCAAAACAAACCATTGTTAAGCAAATCTTTCCTTCTTCATTCTCGTAGAACTTGAGTGCCACATTATAAAGCTTAGTGTCACTCTGAAAGTTTCGGACGGGTGTCATCCTTATTCGTTCACCCGAAGCACTGTACTTGCTTACGTAATATGTGGGCACATGATATTGATCCGTACAATTCTCTTCGCATAAACCCACTGCGATAATGAATCCACCACTCTTAATGTTGTATACAGCGATACCACCTCCAAAATCAGCACCGTGCGTTAGGACAATAGCGTTCAAAAGCTCACCTGTGCGGTCATACTGCCAGCAAGTGGTCAGCGTGTTATTGCTTGAACATATACCTATCTTGTTGTGAGCCGTTGACGTTGCAATTTCATGACCTGTTAGTGGTGGTCGAAACGTTGTTCGAATCAATACTGTAAAAAGTAAAAAAACTGTTCACAAAAACTGTTTCATATTATCACAAAACTTTTTTTACGAGCCCAATGTTCGTCAATTATTTGTTAGTAATAAATAGTTTTAATAATATTAGGAAATATAATTGTATGCAACTCTTTCAATTGAAAGAAGTGTAATAAATATATTTGTTGATAAGTTTAAAATTTAAAATATATCAATAGACTAAAGGACATCATATTGAAACAATTTGCATCCTAGAGGTGTCACAATTAGCTCTCAAATACTATCTAAATTAATTTTTTTATGAACACTTAATCTTGAGTTTATAAAAAAAATAGAGCTATAATTAGAATAGTGTAAAAAAATTAAGCATCATAAAAATTTGGCGTATTAAATTTGCCTGGGATTATTTTTAACATTAAGTATCCGCTGAACAACTTACGATCATCAATGGCAATCCAATGTTCATCATTAGTATGCGAAAAAATGTATCCCTTAAATGGCTGTTCCGGATTTATTGGTCGGCCACGAAGATTACGACGACTAACAGATTTGGCTAAGCAATCAAAGGGCCCTTGTATTGTGGATTTCTCAGTATTGTATTCCCACCTGCAAAATGATCCTTGTATATCCATATTTACAACGTCATATGTATTATCACTCCGCGATTGAATGAAGTAATCGTTTACAAGAAACCCTGTATAACGCTTGAACTGGTTAACATTACAATCATCCATCTCTATTACGGTGAAGTGTGGTATTATTGATATCACACCATCGTCGTTTTCTTGAGTGTCCAAGGCAAGAATAATCCTGTCATTGTTGAGCAGTATCACACGCGGTTTAACAGGATCCACAACATTTTCTAAGGTCACATTACATGAGCGGCTGACGTTGAAAGTCTTCAAAGTTTGAAAAAATACTTCACACTGCTGGGTATTTATATTACCATTAGCAGTGCAGATAGCATAGGCAAAGCGCTGGCTATCAAACGAATCCTGCGAAAAAATAAACTTACTACTGTTTTCGTAGCTCCGTTGCGGCTGCACTAATTTTGTTGAGCTTGATGGTTGAATACTGAGAATTAATAAATAAGCTAGTGCAACAGTAATGGCAACTGTTGTTTTCATTTTGGCTATTATATTCTTCCAATGTATTCAGTAATGGCATCAAATGTGGACTGAAAAAAGGCAGACTTTTAAAAGAGAATGTTAGATAATTTATCCATCCGTAAATTACTTATTTTAGTAGTAGTTTTGCCATTCTGATTAGTAAGTATAGTCAAATTACCTTAGAACATAACATTTTTATTTATGAAGAATATATATTAATGTAACATAAGTATTAAAATAAAGTGATGTTAATGTATTTTCGAATTTGAAAATTACAAATATTAAAAGTTTTACTCACCAAGATACTCGTCAGAAATTCGGAAGAAACTTTGTCATTGACTGATGGAGCGCAATTACATTTTGAAGTGAGTGTATCATTTCTCTTCATTACTGTACAGATAAGTGTCATGCTTTATGAAAACGATAATAGATAATATATTATTTATGGAAGATTGAAAAGTTTCCGCAAGTAACATTTTAAACTAAATATCAAAACTATTCTATTGAAAGTTCAAAGTTCATTAGAGAATGATCGAATTATATTAATAATCATAAGTTTTTTAATAGTTAAAGGTAGAGATTCAAATAAGCTAGTGCATCAGTAATTGCAACTATTGGTTTTATTTTCGCCGCTATGTACTTTCAATGTACTCAGTAATGCCTCAGAAAAATATCAGATAAAAGTATTCACATATGTATTTATTTATATTGTATAAGTAAATTTACGATGATCCCAGAAACGTGTCATCCAAGCATTCGCTAGTTATATGTAGGTTTAGTCTCCAACTCAACTTGGTACTGTTCACTGACACTTCAGGAATTCTCCCGTAGCAAGCCATTGTTAAACAAATATTTCCTTCCTCATTCTTATCGAACTTCAGCGCCACATAAAGCAGATCAGTATCACAGTAAAAGTTCCGAAGAGCTCTCATCTTCATACGTCGGCCGTCCTCATTGTATCTGCTTACGTAGTACGTGGGTATGTGATAGTAACCTGTACAATATTCTTCGCATAAGCCAACGGCGACAATAAGACCTCCACTTTTGAGGTTGTACACGGCGACACCGCCTCCAAAATCAGCACCATGTATTAGAGCAACAGTGTTCAAAAGCTCACCAGTCCGGTCATATTGCCAACAGTTAGTCAACGAGTTGTCGCTCGAACAGAGGGATATCTTGTTGTTAGATGTTGATGTTACGATCTCTTGACCTTTTAATGGTGGTCGAAACTTTGTTCGTATCAGTTCTGTAAAAGGTTTGAGAATATCAACCTTTTTATGTACTGCAAATGCTTCTTAAATAATTACTTTGAAACTCTATTAAAGATTTTATTATTATAACATTTTTCAAATTGTAAACTTTTGTACCATTTAAATCTAGTTGTTTGAAAGGCTTTGACTCTAAATTTGTAAAAAAAAAAAAATTAATAAACAGAGTCAACATTAGGGCTATCATAAGATTCAATACTACAAAAACTATAGTTTATAAATTGTTTTCTCGTGTTGCTATTAGCATAAAATATTCGTTGAGCAACTTACTGTCATCGACGGCGATCCAATGTTCACTATTTGTACGCGAAAATATATATCCCATAAATGGTAGTTCAGAATTTATTTGTTGACCCTTAATATCGCGCGAACGCACAGAGTAGGCTAAACAGTCAAAAGGTCCCGGAACTTCGTATTCTTCGATATTATGTTCCCACCTACAAAATCCTAAATCATCTCCATTCATGGTTATGGTGTCATATCTGTTCTCACCACGTGGTTGGATGGAATAATCGTTCGTGCGATATCCGGTATAACGCTCATAATTGCGAATGGTGCAATCATCCATCTTTATTGCAGTAAAATGTGGTGTTATTGAAACTATCTCATCATTCTTGTTTTGAGTATCATAGGCAAAAAGTATTGTATCATTGCTAAGCAGTATGACACGTGGCTTAGCAGAGTTGGCAACATTTTTTAGGGTGATGTTGCATGAGCGATGGATGTTCAAAGACTTTAGGTTTTGAAAAAATACCTCACATTGTTGAATATTTGTGTTAGAAGTATTAGTATAAATGGCGTATGCGAGCTGCTGGCTGTTAAATGATTCCTGAGAGAAGATCAATTTGTTCTGATAATCATAACTACGCTGCTTTTGCATTAATTTTATTGAGGTTGAGAAATCATCACTGAAAATCAGAGAAATCAGCGCAAACACAATTATGACAGTTCCTTTTATTTTTACTGTTGACATACTTGCAAACTTTGAAGATTCAAAATCTTTGAAAAAAGGATAAGATGGTTAATTAATAATTATTAATGATAACAGTAAATAATCGTGTGCTATATTATGCGATTATGTATAATCATTATTATTAATGTGTAATCTTATATACTAATATCATATCGAATAATTATATAATTATAAAATATGACTGTTTTATATATGGTTACATATAATTGTACATATTTATTCAGTAATATAAGTTAGCTACGTACGTTATAAAACACTACACACACGTATTCATAAATTTTATATATATATGACTAATATAAGAATCTATGTAAGGAAATATAATTTCTCTAGTCCAACGGAAAAAATTTTATTAAGAATGATTATTTTGGAACATATACTCTTAATCAATGTCCTATTTACATTTGAAGATCACATAGCAAGTGCCATAGATTTACTCACCGAAATACTCGTAAGCAATTCGGAAGAAACTATCTCACTGACTGGTGAAATACAATTAAATTTTGACATGAATGTATCATTTATTTCAAATCAGTAGTGTCCTGATAAGTGTCATGCTTTATGAAAGCGATAATAGATAGCATATTATTTGTTACAGACCAAAGATCTTTCTCTTGTATCATTTAAAATTAAATTTCAAAAACGTTCCATCAACAAGTCAAAATTCATAGTACAATAATATAATTAAATTAGTAAACAATCTTAAATTTCTATCAACCGTAAAATTATGTAACATTTTTCACACAAGCTTTTTGCAGTATTATAATATTCAGATAGTCAAATATTACGATACTCAAATAAAGAATTAAAAAAAGTATTTTAACATAATTGTGGAAAGTCTGTAAAAAAAAACTTTATACGACATGTCACTGTACAAGAATAGAAAATAAAATTGTGCGTAAAATAGATGATTTTTATAGAATTTATGAAAACTTCATACAATTATTGTGACAGATTTTCAAAAAATTCGTAAAAATTTAAGATGATTATTTTATTATTTAACTATATCGCTTGAATCGTTGATTATAATTTCTGTAATCATTTTGCGACAAATTTGTCTATAAACATACTTAGATGTACGAATGGTAATTTTTGGAATTTAAAATGAATTTGAGCAATTATCAGATTAGTTTAAAGAAGCCATGTGTCAACAAATAAGCCATTTCTGTTCTTAAAAATAAAATATATATCTTCTCAAGCATGTCATGAATTTTAATTCCTGATTATATTTGAATTCTAACTTTTGAACACTTGCATATTTTGCTCTAAAATTTTAGATTTGTGATCTAGGATTGGTTTGGAATCACTAAAAAATGTTGAGCAATTATGAAATTTTGACCTGTCACAGTTGACATAAAATAGCACATACACGTGCACGTATACACACGCGTACACAAACATTCACAGTGATAAAAGAAGTACCATATTAAATATATTTCTTGAATGTATTTCTTTACACTTTCATACACAACTTGTACGGAAAGAAAAAAATAACTTCGATGCCAATAGTATGGTTTCCTTTCTTTTTTCCTATCTCATTTTTGTTTACTTACTTTTCAAAGAATATAAACGTCAGTATTAACCGTGAAGCTACGTCAATCAAAGCATTCGACCATCGCATCCAGTTTCGGTTCCCAAATATACGGAGAAAAGCAGGTGTCGCTCGCGCAATACTGCTGTAATAAGCCACTGATCAGCACACGTTTTCTCTTTCATTGTTATAGAACTTGAGTTCGACGTTATTTAAAATCCCGAATTACAAAAACCCTCAGGCGCCTGCCCTTCTCATCGTACTTTTTTACATAGTACGTTGCAATCTTCACAGATGTCTGTAGCAATGACAGAACCTACAGTTTTAAGATTATGCACAGCCCTACCGCTTTCGAATTCGACATCATGACAAAGACTGGTTATATTTCGTATAATATTAATCGTCGTTGTTAAACGTCCGGCAGATTTAGTTCATAAAATACCTATAGATATCATACAATAAAAGACACTACATCGGTGTATAGGGGAGACTGGGGTAAAACCGTATATACTTTCTGCAAATTGTTAATTAAAAAAAAATTAACAAATAATAACGATAATTAACAATAGGGTTGTTTTTAGTTTGCTTTCGTCTATCTGAAAATCGATTTAATTAGCCAGAAAATTATTTATAAAAAATGTTATTAATAATTTACGAAAGTATCCAGTTTTAGTCCATAAAGAAAATTGTCGGGGTAAAACCGGATACTTTTATTATCTTTTTCAAAGTGAATTTTAACCGGTATTTGACATACTAGAAATAATGTAAACATGTAAAAACATTGTTTAATGAAAAAATTGTTATTAACAATATTGTTTACATATAAATTAATTAATAATTTTAAATAAATAATAATTTTTAGTACTTTTACAGTAAAGCAAAAATCCTTTCT
>JAWWEQ010029597.1:0-23459 GCA_035583055.1 Torymus tubicola
CGCATAATTTCGTTAGCTACCTTTCTCTCTCTCTCTCACACATACATGCACTCTTCATAAGTGCACGGATGCAACACACAGGTTGCCGGCGTGCTCGCATACATCTTTCTCTCTCATTCTCATATGCTGCGCTAGTGCGCTCTCTCTCTCTCTCTCGCATAAGCAGAAGCAGCCGGCTGCTACCTGCGCGGCTCTCCCGTTTGTATCCCAGCGCCGCTGCGCTGCCTCTCTCTCTCACTCACTCCAGCGCCGCTGCGCCGCATCTCTCTCACTACATAGTCCCGGCTCGGCCACGCCATGTGCTCGCGCCGCACAGTCTCTCTCTCTCGCGTTCGCGTCAGCCGTAGCTGGCCGTTCGTTTCGGCTCTTGTCAGTGTGCGCGTTCTCTCGCTGTCGCGTTCGCGTGTGTGTGCGTGTGTGTATTGTGCACGTGGCCGCTGCCACTCGGCTCTGCTGGCGTCGTCGTCGTCGGGCTCCTCGTCAACCAAGATGGCTGTCGTGCGCACATGGGTGCGCTCGTCTTCGGCGCATGGTCTATACACATGTGCGTCGTTGGCGAATAGCGCGGGCATGTGCCGCGATTTCTTCGGCCTTTCCGCTGTTCCCGGCTGCTGCATTGGCGTGCTGCATCGGCGTGGTGGAAGTGTGTATGTGTGTGTGTCATCGTGTCATCTCGGCCATGCGTGCAACAAAAAAGGAACGGCTACGTTAGCTATGTGTGAGTGCGCGTGCACACATAGCTAAGGCGTCGGGGGAGACAGTGACCACGAGCTTCTGGTTACTCTTTTATTTGGGGTGGGTCTTGGATTTTTTCCAAATTTTAGTATGTTATAGTACTACCAAAAATAAGACATTTGTAAATTATTAGGCCCGTTGACCCCATAGAGGCCGGAAAGGCCCTATAATAGGTGTAAAAATGGGCCTTTCTAGCCCTATTTTCAAGATTTTTTTGTTCGGAGCCGTGTGAACCGTTTTAACGTACCACATCTCCTTTTTTTTTGTTTTCGTATGAGGTACCTCAAAAAATTTTTTTCAGTGTTCAAAATCATAAGGCCCATGTACGGGATCTGATTTAGCGCGATAAAATTTTTTGAAAATTTAGCCATATTGGAACAGCTCCCACCATTGCTTCAGTGGAAGGAAATGCATTTAGCAGGTCTTGTTTGATAGGGTTTTTAATCACCTTTAAAATGCTGCAAACGGAATTGTAATCGGTTGAGTTGGCTTCTCTATACAAATATCTTAAAAGGGCCATTTTCGGAAAAATCGCGTTTTTTCGAATTTTGAAACTGATGCCACGAAAATCTATCAACTTCACATTAGCTAAAAATTTACCTGAAGGTAGTTCTATGTATGTACAATAACCTCCATATAAAATAGGTTTGCTTGTTTGCCTGCAAATACTCTTTCAAAGCTCTCAAAAATCGGCCATTTTCGCTATTTTCGCTTCTTGGTCAGCTAACGTACGTACTTCTCTGCCGTGTACCAGTCAACTCAGGGTTCGAACATAGTCACATATTTCCAATGTAATGAAAATAGATATCAAAACCTTCGGTGCTATGGAACCGGAGCTCTGAGTTTTTGAAGATTTTTTTATTTTCTTGGTATCAATCTGTGAACGCTGGTTTTACGCGATTTTGCATGTCTTACGTAACAACGCTGTTACTTCGGTCCTAGAGCACCTAGGAACCTCTTTAAAAACCAAAATGAAGCTCTTCGTTGCTACTTTGATGATCAATTATGATTTTTGCTCTTGGTTCCATTTTTATTGTGTTTATTGCGCAATAAGTAAAGACATTACAATTAGACGTTTTTGCACATTTTCGATAACTTGCTATTAGCGCTAATAGATGAACTGGCATTCACCAGCATTTTTTTTTTTTAAATAGTCAAAGTAGAATTTTTTTTTAAGAAAAGTTTTTTCGATCATTTGTAGCTGAGATAAAAGGAATTCAAAGACAGCCTCATAACCGAAAAAAGTATGGGTCTAAAAATATTTACTATAAATATTTACTAGTGATTTTGATGTATATTACATGTTATAATATCACAATTTTATTCATATGCTGCAAGTAATTAGAAGTATTTTAACATTCAATGAAGTTATACATGCTTTCTTTTAGAGATTTTTAATATGATACAACATTATATTAGCTAAAAATAATTAAAGCAAAATTTTTTTGAATTTTTTATGATTGAAACTGAAAGTGAATTTCTGCATTCCGAGAAAACATGCACACTTAATTAATATATCAATGAATATTTTTCTTTTACAAATTTAGTTTAGTGACGGCGGACCATATGAGAAACGACAACTACCGCCCATAGAGGGCGTACACGTTTTCTATTTTTGTGTCCCATCTATATTGCGTGTATTCACTTAAACTTGTGTTGAAATTTATGTCAAACAATCAACGAAAATATAATTAAGTATTTTGCCGTCAATGATGATCGAAAAAACTTTTCTTAAAAAAAATTCTACTTTCACTATTTCAACAAAAAAAAAATGCTGTTGAATGCCAGTTGATCTACTAGCGCTAATAGCAAGTTATCGAAAATGTGCAGAAACGTCTAATTGCAATTTCTTTACTTCTTGCGCAATAAACACAATAAAAATGGAACCGCGAACAAAAATCATAATTGATCATCAAAGTAGCAACGAAGAGTTTCATTTTGGTTTTTGAAAGAGGTTCCTAGGTGCTCTAGGACCGAAGTAACAGCGTTGTTACGTAAGACATGCAAAATCGCGTAAAACCAGCGTTCACGGATTTGATACCAAGAAAATAAAAAAATCTTCAAAAACTTAGAACTCCGGTTCCATAGCACCGAGAGACTTCGATAATGGCTCATTTTGAAGGTTTCGATATCTATGTTCGAACCCTGCGTTGACTGGTATGAGGTAGAAGAGTAACGTACGTTAGCTGACCAAGAAGCGGAAGTAGCGAAAATAGTCGATTTTTGTGAGCTTCGAAAGGGTATTTACAGGCAAAAAAGCAAACCAATTCTATATGGAGCTTATTGTACATACATAGAACTACCTTCAGATAAATTTTTAGCAAATTTAAAGTTGACAGATTTTCGTTGCATCAGTTTGAAAATTCGAAGAAACGCGATTTTTCCGAAAATGGCCATTTTAAGATATTTGTATAGACAAGCCAACTCAACGAATCGGTAATCACAATTGTAATCACAATTCCGTTTGCAGCATTTTAAAGGTGATTAAGAACCCTATCAAACAAGACCTGCTAAATGCATTTCCGTCTACTGAAGCAATGGTGGGAGCTGTTCCAATATGGCTAAATTTTCAAAAAATTTTACCGCACTAAATCAGATCCCGTAGATGGGCCTTATGACTTTGAACTCTGAAAAATTTTTTTTAGATAGCTGATACGAAAACAAAAAAAAGGAGATGTGGTACGTTAAAAACGGTTCACAAAAAGTCTTATTTTTGGTAGTACTATAACATACTAAAATTTGGGAAAAAGCAAAGACCCACCCCAAACAAAATTTAGCGAAATGGAAAAATCTTGCTCATATATACATAATAATTTAATCTGGTGATTACCGTCGATTACCGCTGAAAAAAGGGGAGCATATAAATTTCAAAATTTTATAAATTTTCCTGTCAGCATATACCAAAATGGTATTATTATTATTTATTGCATATGCGAATTTAATCGCTAGTTATTCGCCGCAATGCCAACAATTTTCCATTGCGCTTACGCGTCAGTGAAACACGTCCTCGCTCGCTTCTATTTGGTCGACAAAATGGCCGCCTAGTCGTGCTCTATGGTGATCTGGAATTACGCACTACGTTCTTTCTCTTGCTCTCGGCGAGTCTTTTTACTCGCTTCCTGGTGCGAGTTGGTTTTGACAATTTTGCGTATGCTGCAGCGTGTGTGTCTTTCGGGTTTGGCGAATTTGTCGTTTGAATTTAATTGTCGCGGTCCCACATTGGTGCCATTTGTGACGTTGCAATTACATGTGACCTCCGTGCCACGCGCCACAAGCTCGGCCGGAGAGCAAAGTTTAATGTCGACTATGCTCCGCGAACAACAAAACTATCTCCGCGTGAAATGACGCTCACGTACGGTCACGTCCGAATTTATTAAGGGGCGCCAGGCCACGGCGGTCGTACTATCACCAGTCTCTCTCACGCTCTCTCTGTCTCTCGCTTCCTGGTGCTCCGGCTTGGTGACTCTTCTCTCTCTCTCTCTCTCTCTCGAAAAGTGGATGACGACGGAGACGGCCTGGGCGGCCGAAACCCACGGCGACACTAATTCAAACGACGTGGCTTAAAGGGAAGACACGCACACAAACACTCAATGATATGTACGACAATTACACGCAAACAAAAAGGAGAATAAAACTCGGCATAAAGGACAATTTCTAAAGCAAATAGATGTTTTTATTTGGGACGAAGCTCCAATGGCTCCACGTTATGCACATGAAATTATGGATAGAATTCTAACAGATGTTTTGAATAATGATTTATTATTTGGCAGTAAAATTATAATTGTAGGTGGAGATTTTAGACAATTATTACCTGTTCGATCACGAAGTATTAGTACCACATCATAACCGTGCTTAGCAGCTCTCTCCACTACGGTACTTCCCATTGTAGCCCTGTCGACTTCGTTACTTCCCATTGCAGCCCCTTCCACTACGAATCTTCTTATTGCAGCTCTTTCTACTGCGGTTATTCCCTATTAAAGCTCGCTTCCATATTATTCGGTTTACTCAGTTTTAAATATAAGAAAAGTGACATAATTTGTTCAAATGATAAAATTATTTACTTTTAAATTTAATTTTTGTTAATGGATTCGGTATTTATTCATTATGTGTATTGACATGTAACTCATGGCGCGATAAACTGAGGCCTCATGAGTGCTAGATCAACTGAGAATGAGAGGTAGAGAAAGATTGCTAGCATAATACATATGAATATTTTGTTTAAAAAAAAAATTAACAATAGATTTTTTTTTGAGATATTTTGGGTGATTTCTTTTGAATATTATTTGTTATGTTATTCAAAGAATTAAATGAATCATTTCTTAGTTAAATTTTGGAGTTTTTTTGTTTCTAAATCAGTTGAAATTTTGGCGGCAATTTCAGTTTATATTTCATATATATGTTTTTATATATCGGAATAACGTAAAGTTTACAGGCGCGCATAGCGCGCCCAACATTCTAGTTAAAGATGAAAAGTAAAAGGTTATAATAGCAGATGTTAATTTCTTATGTAGCATCTCTATCTAAACGGTGCGCCCGCACGAGGATACTAAGTTGGTTGTCTGGGCACAACTGACTAATATGCGAAAACTAGCTCACGAGTGCAAGGTAATATACGCCGGGCGCTCGCTGTATTATACTACACGCATATACTGACGCGTGAACTGTGAGAGAGCGGCCGCACTCGGTGATTGGATTGGATTGGACTGGATTTCTTTACTTGACTATTGGGTATAACCCTATCTGGCACTAAATATATACAAATTAACGATAACATCAAATATTTACATACAATATATAATGAGAATAATGGCGCGATTTACAATTAAAAATTATAATAAAAATAAAAATAAAAAATAAAAATAAAGAATATTAATAATAACTGCGAATATTCGAAGAAGGAATATAACAAAAATAGTGTAATAGAATTGAATTAATATGTAAAGATACATTTACCAGTAAAAGAAATTGGTAAGAAAAGAAAACCTCGCGGGCTCGGTCTAGAGGTCTGTAGTAATTCTTTAGGCCTTCTCGATAGACTCTAGTCTTTCAATCCCTCCGGTCTCTATCAAGGAGAAAAGGAAATAGTGCGGATTTGAAGGTATTGAAATGAGAAGGAGCAAATAAAGTCGGAGGAAGGGAGTTAATATTTCTAGAGGCTTTATATATGAAAGAGGAGTTGATGGCTTCGATGCGTGATGGTGGAAAATATAGAGACGGAGTGGCGAGGCGACTAGAGCTTCTAATGGTGATGTGCGTATTAATTACGGTGAACTTAGATGTGAAGTATGACGGAGATTGATGAGAAATTATGTTATACACCAGAGAGCCCGCGAAGTAATCTCTGCGGCTAGACGGAGACAGCCAGCCTAGCTGGAGGCGATACGGTGTTACATGTGCGCACCGCGGAATATTTCCGTATATAAAACGAATGCACGCGTAAAGTGCACGCTTTAGCTTCTGTTTGCGTTCGTCGTCATAGTCGAAATGCGGCAGCACCAGGCTCTCGACTAAACTCTTCCGTAAATTTCGTGTAAGAGCGTGTTTGTAATGTTTGAGCGTATAGAGAGAGTAAAAAATTTTTCGGACGCAATGGTTCACATGGGTCGCCCAGTTGAGAGACGGGGTGATCCAAACTCCTAGACTCTTGACTTCAACTTCATACGGCAGCTCTTGATTGTTGACTATAACTTTTGGGATGGTATTGAGGTCGAGTCGTGAGGTGTATAGTAGACTGCCAAGGAGGATTACTTTCGTCTTCTCTACATTAAGCTGAAGCCCATTTTTAGTAGCCCAACTGGCGACAGCTGTTGCGTCTCGACTAATTTCAGCAACTCCTTCGCCAAGATCATTAGGAAAAAAAGAATGGTATATTTGTGTGTCGTCAGCAAAAATCATGTGCTGTGACTTCCTCAGACACAGCGGCAGATCATTAATGAAAATGGAGAACAAAAGCGGACCCAGAACACTCCCTTGGGGTACTCCAGCGGCGATTTGCATCCACGCCGAGATGTTCCCAGCATCATCACGGACAGCCTGATAGCGTTCACTGAGGTAAGAGAAAAACCAGGTTATGACCTCCGATGAGCAGCCTAAACGACGAAGCTTGAGGAGCAACAGATCATGGGGGACTATATCGAACGCTTTATAAAAATCAAACAGCACAAGAACTGTGATTTTTCTCTGCTCAATAGCTCGTCGTACATCTTCAGTTACTCTAAGGAGTGCAGTCTGAGTACTGTGACCTCGGCGAAAGCCAGCCTGCCTCGGGTTCAGTAAGCGGTTATTTTCTAAGTACTCTGAGAGTTGTTTGTGGACTAGTCTCTCAAGCACTTTAGAAATTTCGCATAAGTTTGCAATTGGCCGGGTGTCCGAGAGCGACTGAATTGACTTCTTTTTCGCAAGTGGAAAAAGAATAGAATTTTTCCATATTGCAGGAAAATGGCCGGAGGTAAGGGACTCATTAAATAGATTCTCGAACGGATTTAGCAGTACAGGTAAGAGGCATTTCAACATGGGAGATCGGACGAAATGTCTTCAATACCAGTAGCAACTGTGGAAGATTTATTGATAGCAGCTACGATGTCAGAGGCTGTTACCTTGCCGAATCTCATGACACTCACGGTACGCGATGGCTCATTAACGGCGTTCCTAAGATCTTCTTGAGTGAGTGGTTGCGCTTGAGTACTGGATACTATAGCAGCGTAGTGTGAAAAAAGCTCCGCTACCGAGTACCGCGAAAAAGGTGAGGGGAGAGCTTTACCAACTACCCCGAATATTCTCAACTCTTTCCACTTGGCTCGAGCATCTGGTGCATTAGCTAGTTTCGTTGAAATATGCCTATTTTTGGTGGTCTCCAGCAAATTCGAGACCTGTCTACGTAATTATTTAAAGCGCGTAACATGCTCGGGAGCGCCTGAGACTGCGGCGCGCTTGTACACCCGATCTCACTTTTTCATGAACAATCTAGCTTCTTCAGTAATCCAAGGTTTTCGTCGAGAGGAGATCTTGATGATGCGTTTTGGAGCTAGAGTGTTGTAGGTGTCGGTATTCGCTGTAGAGATGGCCTCAGCCATTAAATCTGTAGACGAAAGGCAAGTGTCGCTCTGTGTAGTCGTGACAGGCGGAAAAAAGATCGTTGTTCCAAGGAACCAGGCAGTGATTGCGCTCGCAAGGACGAAATAGACAGACGAAGAAGGGTTTGTTCGAATGCACTCTGAAGACGCTCACGGTCGACGCCGTCAAAGTTTTCTGACTATCAACGGGACGTCTGCGTCCAGCCGCGGATATCTGCTAGTCATAACGTTGATGCAGCTACAATTCAGGCACGGAGCTGCCTGGTGCAGGAGTAGGACTGATTTGTCTTTGCATGACTAAAGCAGTCTTTCTTGGTCTACCTCTCCCACGAGTTTGAGTAGCTACGCCAACCTCGTTCTGATTTCGCTAAGCGCCCGCTGGTGACTGAGTCTCGTAGGCGGCGGGTCGCTTATCGCCGTTTCTTTTGTGACCCCCGGTGGTCGACCGTCGTGATCTTATTCTTCGATGTCAAGTGCCTGTGATGTTTCTTCGTTATCCTAGTGCTCCTTTCGGCATAAAATGGATTTGCCTGTGGATTGTAAGACGGAGTGTAGGAGTGATGAGCTCCTATCTCCTCTAAATATTTGTCCATGAGCCTGTTCTTAAATTCCGTCCCATTATCGGAAAGTAAGACCTCGGGAGCTTCATATCGCAAGATGATCTTGTCTTTAAATTCCATTCGTATGGTCTTACCGTTGGCTCTCCGAATGGGAATACATTCTACCTATCTGGTAAACAGGTCCTGGAATACCAAGATATACTCGTATCTGGTTTTACTCCGGAAAAAGATCCTATTATATCTGCAGCGACGACCTTCCAAGGCTTGTGGATAATTCTCCGCCCCATTATCCGCAAGCGGTCCTCTGTTCCACCTTGCACTGATGTCATACTAAACACGACATCATGTGGTCCCTTACTGACTGGTAATATCTAGGCCGGTAGTAATATCGGGCCACTCTCGCGAAGGTTTTCTCTCTTCCGAGATGTCCAGCATCATCTGTCACCTTCTTGTGCCAGGCGAGATATCATTCGTCTTGCGTCGTTGTTACCCACGAAATGGCACCTACGACTGGTTGTTTTTCCTTCTCGTCATCTTCAAACATCCTAGATAAGGTATCCGTTACACAGGCTCTCTTGCCGATTTTCAGTGTCAAAGTTGTACATCTGCAGCCTAAGTGACCACCTTACGAGTCTACCTGTCGGGCTACGTAGTGACCGAATCCAATGTAAACTGCTATGGTCAGTCACTACGAGGAAATGGTATCCCTCTACGAAAACCCGAATCTTCTCGATAGCCCATAGCACAGCAAGGCATTCTCGTTCAGTTACCGAGTAATTCCTGTCCGCTTTTAATAACGAACGACTCGCAAACTCTAGCTCATGCTCCTGGCCGTCTATTACCTGGAACAAAACTGCTCCCAGACCAGAGTCGCTGGCGTCTGTTTGTATGACAAACGCGAGTTAAAATCTAGCCGGTGTAGCACAGGAGCTGTCTCTATCAGTGCCTTTCATGTATTTAAAGCCTCGTTGTTGTTCCTCTTCCCATATGTATCTGAAGTTTTTCTTCGTTAGGTGTGTGAGAGGGTCGGCAATCGTGGCGAAATCAGAAAGGGATTTCCGATACCACAATACCATACCAAGGAATCGCCTTAGTTGTTTAAGGTTCTTAGGCTCAGGATATTGCATAACCGGAGTTATCTTATCCGGATCTGGTCTAAATCCATCTCAGTTGACGAGAACGCCGAGATATTTCACCTCATTTCTACCGAATGCGCTTTTCTCTCGGTTGATCGTGAGGGCAGCTTCGTTGATTCTGGCCAATACGTGTTCTAACATCACCAGATGACCTTCAAAAGTCTCTGTGGCAATGATGATTTCATTTTAATAAGAGAACGCGTAAGGCTCCAGTTCTGGACCTATTACTCGGTCAATCATGTGCTGAAAGGTGGCTTTTGCGTCGCCAGGCCGTATGGCATCCTTTTAAATTGAAAAAGACACATGCCGAGAACGGTGAACGCAGTTATCTCGGGCGACGATTCTTTCAAAGGTATCTGATGATATACGCTACTCAGATCTGGAGTTGAAATGTAACGGGTGGCTTGAAGTTTCCGTAAGATCTGATCCATGTTTGGCAGTGGATATGCATCACCCTTTGCAGCCGCGTTGACTTTGCGCATGTCTATCACCATGCGATGTTTATTGCCAGCTTTCGGCAACATGAAGGCAGGATTAGACCAGGGACTTAACGTGGCTCAATCAATCCGGCTTCCAACATCTTTCGCACTTGTCGATGCATTTCGTCTTCCAATTTCCAAGAGATGGGATATTGTTTTTGCGGAACTGGCCGAGTGGTGCCAACATCTATCTCATGCTCGGCCCAGCTCGTGCATCCGAACGGCGCATCGTCTGGTGGCAAAACTCTCTTCAAAAGAGCTTGTAAACGCTGATGTTTCTCTAGCGTTATGCCAGCTAGACCTGCTGAAGAAGTCATTATGTCTAAGGAAGTGACCCTGATTTGGGTCTGATCATCTGGATCTGACGAAGAGAATCCACTTCCAAGTCTGGTATAATCGATATCAGCACATCTCGTTTTACCCCAAGATGCATCTCAAGAATTAAGGGAAAAAATACAACGACTTTAAAACTCCAGTGTGAAATATGTGTTAGGTGTGACACGGTTTGATCATATTTTGCCTCATAGATTGACTCTGGGTTAGCTGCGCACTGATACGAAGAGACACTATTTCATGGCGGTAGTTATGTACAAGAACATGCGCATGCATACTCCAGACTATCTAGAAAGTCTCTTTTCTAGGTATGTACCCAGGGTTGCTTCTGAGGGCGAAATTAAAGAATTAATTATTAATACCCCTTATGTGTACCCAAACTGGGGATAGATCTTTCCGAGTACAGGGTGCACTCCTATGGAATTCCCTGCCTGTTGAGATAAGAAACTTTTCTTCTCTCACTAGGTTTAAAACCGCTCTAAGAAGGCATCTTTTTGACCTAGATTAGACCTAGATCGTTTATGTTAATTTATTTTACATATACACCATTCATTGTACTGTTCCATATACACGGTTTTATAGGTATGAATGTATTTATTAACGTAAGTGTCGAGAGTGCATGAGAAATATTTTAACTTTTTTGAGGTATTAAGGATCTGACAATGTCAGTGGTATACCATACCATTAATAGATATAATCGAGTATTCTAGTCAATCTAATTTCTAGTCTTTTATATTATTTTACTTCATTTCTAATCTATGATATCACTATTTTAAGTTTTTGACTTACTGGTCAGTATTATATAGTTTTAAGTTTAGACTGTGATATTCCATATAACAGTATTATTTGAAGGGACTGAAATTAGTCATTGACTGTATTATACTGAATGCCTAAGATATTAGAACATTGTATTTCTAAAAGTATTTTCAAGTATGAATGTATTACTTTATATGTTTGTATTTATATTTGTAAACCATATTTTTACAATAAATGAAATACTATACTACTATACCATCCCGCCCAACTCGAACGGAAGGTCTACGTGTCCCATCACGCGGCGCAAGTGATTGCCAGCACCTCTGGCTCCTGGACCAGAGACTGGCCGGAACGTGCGTTCGCATTCTGTAGCTAACTGTAGCCCGAGCCATCCCATCACGGTTCTCGATAGTCTGGTATCGTACAGCGCTCGAATACGACACCATCCTATTCCCACTTGTACCCACCAACGCAACTCGTCGGGTTCGACAGGGATCTGGTTGGAGCTGGGTTCCAACTCCTTCACGGAGGTGTTCCTTTGCTCGACTTTCACATTGTCAGAGCATTGCTCGGCTTTGACTTGGCTAGCGGTCACTACTAAGTCAGGTGGTCGTCCTTCTTTCTTTTCAGACACTTTCAGTGCCCCTTGCGTGGTCTCGGCTGATTTAGGCCCTTCTTATCGCGGCGGCTCTCGTTTTCCGAACAATTTGGGCAGAAGGAGTGCCTATAACCTATCCTGCCGCACCCATAGCATTTAATTGGTTCGGCAGGTTGACTAGGCCTACGATTAGGGTCACCACCGGACTCTCCCTTCGCATTATTGCCAGTAGGTGCTCGATTTTCCGTTTTATTAGGGACTCCACCTTCCGGTGGAGGTTTCCGTTTCTCCTAGCGGTAGTCGGTTTTCCGCTTGTGGTTGCCGGCAAAGCGAGAATCTTGCTTGTTGCGGATCTCGCTCTAGCTGGATTCCACTCTTGCGATGGCCGCTAGGAATGCCTGATCTCTGGAGCCTTCTCTGCCAGCGGAGTTATTCTGCTTCCTGGTTTCTAGCTCAGAGATCTTCGGCTTAGCCAGCTTCACGGCTTTCGTCTTATATGCCAACTCAGGCAATATCATTAGATTGGAAGGTGGTAGTGACCGGAATAATCTCTCTGTCTCGAGAATTAATTCGGCTTCCCGGACCATCTTCTGCAACTCTTCAATATCTCGGAAATAAGCTCTCCTTACTAATTTCTGAAGTTCTGGCCTTAAATTCTGATGCAACATATTGAGTTGCAATTCCTGACTGGGTACCGGCTCCATCTTCCTGATAATAACCAGGAGACAGATGATGAAGTCTTTCACTAATTCATCTTCACCCTATGCCCTGGGTATTAGCCTCAGCTAATAGTCTCTGCTGATAACCTCGCCCAGTTCCATACCATCTACAGGCAGCTGTACTAAAATCTGACCATGTGTTCCAACGATGCTTTTGTACTTGAAACCACATGGCTGCTACGCCCTTCAGGAGTTCTGGCAAGACTTGGAACACTTCTGCTTCAGTTAAGCCACAACTCTTTCTAGATACATTCCACTTCCTCACTATCTGACGAACTAATTGACGAATCATCGACTCCACTGGTATAAGGGTCCTCGGAAGTTTCATCTCTCGAGACCCCCCCCCCCCAGGCTCTGTTACGGTTGTTCAACTGTGACTGTTTGACTTTTCTGTTTACGTGTACGCTGTCGTCAAATACACTCGTTTTGGTCTTTCAGAGCGCGTTCGTGTGTGCGGTTTCTAAAAATTTAGGATCGCTCGCTAAGGCGCACCTTCTTTTTATAAATAAATAAATAAAATATTGTTAGATAAATAATATTTTTGTTTTATTTGAATTCTCTGTACAAGTTTATTTATAACTTGTACTCTATCTAATGTATATCAACACAGACGCGCTTTTGAATAATACGTTCTCAGTTGGTTCGACGCGAACTACCGTCCGATACAGACGCGCTTCACAATAACGCGACATGTTACCTTTTCCTTTTCACGCATTAACAACGACGATTTACTATTACAATAAAATATAACGCTATATACGAATACGCTAGTGTTTTATTTATTTACACGAATAACCATAACAAATATAAATAAATAATTTATAATATTTTCCTTAGAGCTATCCTACACGCTCTGAATTTAACCACAATTCGCAGCCGGCTAACCCCAGTTGCCTGATCTCTAAACTCACTGGCTGGTTTCTTTTGTAAAGTGGCCAGTAATTGGTACTTCAATCCCTTTTTAGTTGCAATTACTGGTTTTGTTTTTGCCTTTCGGCAATGTTAATTTTTATAGTAACAAAAAAATTATTAAGTCAATAAACAAAAATTTTCTCCCCAGCCAGTTCATCGCCGGTTCAATTCTAGCACTCAGTTCGATTCTTGGCGTTTGGTTCAAATCTACTGAGGCTGTTGTCTCTACTAGCATTTATTAGGCCCGCAACTGTTATTGATCGAATGCTCGTGACAAATTTGTCCAGCGTTAAATCTCGTGATGCGTCTCTTCACAACTTCTCGAATTTTAATAAAAAAAATATAAAATCTCGCTCACAAATTCTTTTGCTTATGCGCACCGTACCGAGCTATTTATCTTGATACCAACAGCAATTTTCCGCTTTTTCCTCTGAATATCTTCGAACTTTTACCCCGAGAGGGTTTGCTGTTGGTCGCCTCTAGCTATCTTTCCTAATTATAATCTAAAAAAACCTCAAAACCCGAAAAAGAAATTTTTAGGGATTCGAACTTGTCACTTAAAGCAAAATTTCGAACTATTTCCGAACACACATACGTTAGGGACACCAATTGTCACGGGCTGGTTTTTAGTTAACAAGCGCGTCCACCTATGCGACTTGGTGCTTCGAACCTGGGCTTTAAAAAAGCGCGATATTATGAATTAAATCTTAAATTTTGAATGTTTTAAGTGATAATAAATATTTATAAATTAAAATAATATTGTCATTAAGTTTTGTTGTATTTATTATGAATATTTTACTATAACATGATTATATGTAGTATTAAGAACTAATCTGTATTCACTCAATGTTTTGAGTGTAAAATAACGGAAGGAAAAGAAATGACGATGTTCTTATATTGCGAGTTCTTAAGTATATGTATTTATAAAAACATTTTATTTTATTTTATTTCACTATAATCTACGATGTCTGTACAGAAGTCTTTATTTTAGTTATTATTTATCCATAATATATCTATTTATAATATTTTTATTACCGATATTGATATGACCCGCGCGTAATGTGCCTGAGTAAATCTAGTGATAGATAAAAATAATATTTATAAATATTTCAAATATTAATAAATTATGTTGTATCTAGATTTATTTTTGCTAGTTGAAATCAAGACCACAGAGTATAAACTCAGGTAGAATTCTCCGTTTTCAGGGCAGAACGGACAGGCGCAGCGCAACGCAGCACAACGCAGGACAGCATACAGCAGCACACCTCAATCCATTTGTGGAAAGTCTCTAATATGGGGAGAATTCACGCGATCACCTTACCCTTGCTCCTGGCCCCGTATCCGTACCTCGTCGGGCTTTCCTATGGGGTTCTATATCTGGACTACTCTTATATGCTCATCGCTTCTGTGGTTCATTATCGAAATCTCCGATGAACATAGAGTAGTGAAGATAGTGAACCCTATAGGAAGGCCGGGCGGTGATGAGGTACGGGATGAGGAGCAGAGCCCTTTCTAAATATGTGTGTTCTGCCTGTTCTGCGCGTTCCGACCTACCTACCTGTTCTGCGCGTTTCGACCTACCTACCTGAAGTAGAACAGACCTACTTGTTCTGGAGTACAAAGGAGAGATTATGTACAATAATTACATTGGACTCCAGAACAAGTAGGTCTGTTCCACTTTAGCCTCTGACGCTGACTTTACTAGATGTCGAACAATTTTTTTTGGATCGCTCACATGGCACACTCACAGCGCACATGGCACGCAATGTGGATTGGCCGTATGACATGGATATCACGCTTGTCACTCTATTTTAGACACAGCCTAACTTGTATTTTATTTTATTTTAATTTACGACAAATTTTCAGTATTATACTGTATACTTTTTATAGTAATATTAATTTATGACAAATTTTCAGTATTATACTGTATACTTTTTATAGTAATATTAATTTATGTCAAATTTTCAGTATTATACTGTATACTTTTTATAGTAATACTAGGATTCTAAATGCGCGCTACGCGTACAGATGGCTTTAATTTAATCAATGAGAGCCATCGCTGTGAAGTTGACTCTATATATTTCAACCAATAATATTTTTGATAACGCTCTGAAGTTGGCACTAAACCTTCAATTCGATAAATAATCGCCATCCGCTTTATTATAGAGTATACGGTATGAAACTTCTCACCAAGTCAGAAAACTTGACACTTTAGAATGAAATAGAAAGTCTTATGTTTGGTATCCCGCGGAAATATTTATAAGTTGTTATGATATATTGGGTTACTTGAGAGTCATTTACCGTAACATTTTTACTGTTCAATTATAAATTATATAATGACATAACTCTAAATATCACATAGAATCGATCACTAGAAGATTTAAAGGATTCATAAATTTTCGAATATTTATGTGAGTTTTATTATGAATCTTTATAAAATGTTTACCAACTTATGGATTTTTTCAAAACTGATATACAGTACTTTAAAAAAACGCAAATTCTCATATTGTTAAATAATTATTATAATTTTGAATTTTAAAAGGATAACATTATTACACAGGTTATATGAAAATTATTGCACATCTATTATTTTAACATTTATTACTAACTGTTTACATTTAAATTTTCAACAATTAATTTGTAAATCTTTTTAAAAATATTTTTGCCATTGTTTTATAAAAGTTTATATACTATGAATCATGGGTATTTCATATTTAAAATTTCAAATACTTTACATTCCATTCTAGTACAACAATAACAAAAAATAACTACATTAGAATATGAGCTTCATGAATGCAATACAGTAAAACTATTTTGTTATTAAAGTAAGATGGAAAAGAAACATAACCAATAATTACTTTTATTAAAAAATATCTTACAATTTGAATAAAAAGAAATATCATCTGTTTAGTTTCATATTAAAAATTAAAATTATCACTTAGCTTTTATAAGAAGGCCTATATTTTTAAGCTATCAGAACAAGTGTTCTAGTATCTTTTTCATTAAATTGTTTAGTTTTTATGTTATAAAAATGTAGATAATTTTATATATTATATATTGACAATAATGGTGTGTGTATGCATGCACACAATTTTTCGTTTGAATAGTCAACTTTTTAACCTAATTCTGCTAAAACAGAATTTAGATCTTCTTGTAAGGTAATACTTTCTTCACGTTGCTTTGTCAAGTCATCTTTAAGACGATCTACTTGTGCTTTTAATAAATAATTGCCTTTTTTTAAAGCTGCTAATCTTCCTTCATGCCTATTAACTCGTTTCTATATATAAATATAAAGTTATTAAGTTATATTGTTATCTCATGTCTTTGTGTAAAGTGATCAAATAAAATACGTGCCTGTAACTTATTTTTTCGTAGCTCAATTGGTGCTGATTCATTGTCAGTTTCTGAGTCTTCATCATCTTCTGATTCTTCGGATTCAGATTCTTCATCAGATTCTGATATCTCTTCTTCATTATCTTCTTCTTCTTCGTCATCTTCATCTGCATCAGCCATCAATTTTGCCATCTTATCAACTTCTTTTTGTAAAGCACTCAATTTTTTCTTTTCTTCTTTCAATAATTGTTGTTGTTGTTTAATTTGACCTTTCAACACTTGTCTTTCTTTTTTGCAATTGACAGTCTTGTCCCTGAAAAAAATATATAGGTTTTCCATTATTTTTAACTCGTATATAAATCATTATTATTAGAGCTTATCAATATTAATAAAGCTAAATTAAATTACTAAATTTTTATTTTTTTGATTTTTATTCTTTTTTTATTCAACACACAGTAGCTGATATATATGATGCATTATTGATTATATTAAATATTTTGTAAGGTTTCAAGAAAAGTCTTTATTATTTCCACATAAGAGGATACATTCATTGAAATTTGTATAATTTAAAATAACCTTGTGTCCTTTGACTCTGATGTCATATATTTTGAAGTTAGGATTAAAAAAGTTAGGTCATAATTGATATTATTTTTTGCAATCGCCTTTATTATAATTATTTTTGTAATCTTATGATCATTTTTTATTTATACAACAGTTTTTAAAAGAGTTTTCATTTCTACATTTGTGCATATTTTATTATGTAAGAAATCTGTCATACAGATAATGGTTTTTAAGAAATCAACAGTTAATCACATGAATACTTTTTTGTGAATGGTTTTCTTAAAATGATAAAAGTGAAAGACTAATTAATATTTTAGAACTCGTATATGAGGCATGCTGCTCTGAATGTGTTAAATTGCGTGATAAATTCTTTCATTAAAATAATTCTAGAATTTTTATTTAAAAAAAACTATTTTTATCATAATATAACAGCTTGTTTAACACAAATGCAATTAGTACTAAAATTCATGGTAGAAAATAAAAAATTTTATTTATATGTCTATATTATTTTTATGTGTATTTTTTATACTAACTTGAAATTTTTAATCTTTGTTTTCATCAATTTAATGTCTCTTTGTTGACGTTTTTCTTCCATTACTTTTGGATCCTCGTCTTCTTCACTCTCTTCTTCAGAGGTTTCCTCTTCGTCTTCTTCAGTATCTTCTAGCTCTGATTTATCCATGCTTTTCTGTGAAGCAATTCGTGCTACATCTTTAGAACTAGGACATCCTGCTAAAGCCATTCCTGAAACAATCCACAAAATCAGTTCTAATAAATTATCTATTATGTATTTAATATTGCCTTATAATTTGTTATTAGATCCACCTTCAGAATCACTTTTTGGTTCACTTTCCGATTCAATTCTAGATTCACTTGTAGATTTATCCTCTGAACTACTTTCAAATTCTTGTCTTGATGTTACACAGGCTGAGCAAATAAAAAGAAGCAAAGCAGAAGAAAAATTAAAAGCATTAAAGCATAGGCAAAATATATAAATAAAAAATTTTAATTTCATTAATATATTGCAGGGGTTTGGAAATTTTTAATGTTATAAATGGTATATAATTACCCTGAAAGTGAAGAGAGTAAACAGGATGAGGGAAAAGTATGGAAACCCCTAGAAATTTTGCAGGATTAGTAATAAAGGTAATTAAGATCAGGTTTCAAGGAGTGTAGAGTTCAAGATCAAATCGAAGATCATCATTAAATTCTTTATTAAAAATTACCTAAGATCTGATCTTGATTTTTTTTTATCATTAATCCTGTAAACTTTCCAGGAGTTTCATATACTTTTTCCTCACTCTGTATAGTGCTTGCTTAAGCAAACAGAGTGCAGTAATTTTAGTTTGAGACAACTGTGTTCTCAGGTGGTTTTGGAATCTTGAATGTTAAAACTGAGAATGTGGTCTTCCCAACTAAAAGAGAACACTGTACACTATGTATTTAAACAAGCAGTGTTCACATTTTAGTCTCAATCGACATGGACATATTTATTTTTTTATAGTATGATACAATAAAATAATTATATTATTTTATAGTCATTTTATTGTAATATATGCCAAATTTTAGAGTTTCAAATCAGGGTTAGAACTACATACGGCATTGTTATTGTCTAAACTTGGCAGTTTAAATTTATCATAGGAGCACAACAACACTCTTTGATAATATCCATCATTTAAAAAATAAATTGAATTGAATGTATACACACTGAAAAAAATAGTCTCATGCTTTTCGAATAAACACATTTAAGGAAAACAAAAAGAAATTGGAAAAATTTCCCATTCTAAACTGTGTGTAATTCTAGTTCTAAAATATTTCTAACAAAGTGAATTTAATTATTTATTAGTTTTACTTGTAACAGTTTTGAAGCACATCCATATACTTTTAAGAATAGCATACTTTTTAAATTCATTAGAACACTTTTTAGTTTCCTTCTGTAGAAAATAAAAAAAGAGTTTGAGGTTTTTCAAACAACTTAGAACACTTTTTGATACTACTTCGAATATTTTGTAACCAAAATCAAGTATAAGAAAAAGTTGTCTTTACTTTTGGAATATTTAGGAACATTTTCTGAATACTTCTGAGACACTTAGGAGAGAAAGAAATATTTCAAAAATCTTTTGCAAATAGTTAGAAACAAGTGTGAAATAGAGAGACAGAAACTTATTCTTGCCAATATTTTTACTTTTTTTTTTTAAAGTATTTTAGAGATATTTTTTACTTTTTAAAAAAATTTTTTTTCTCAGTACGCTAAGATAACCGTCATTTCGATGTAATTTCGTACATCAATTTTAAGAATATTGCATTATATAAATTATTAAATATTTTGATTATTGAAAATGCTGGTCTCGAATTCTTTGCACAATAACAAACCGTTAGCAGTTTGATATTATGAAATAAATTTCGCGGGAACAATCAGAAATACAGCTCAAGGCAGAGATCACGATCGGTAAAGTTTGCTCCTACATCATCTTAAACACTTTTGAGAAATAAAATGATTGTCTATTCATTTATTTATGTTAGTATTTGCAGTATTTTAAAATGATCTGCGATAGAATGAATAAATTACCAGCTTTCATGCGTTTTTCTAGATTAGCGTACATCCTTTTTATCTCTTCGAGTTCATTCTTGGCTTTATCTCTTTCTTCCGCAGCTGTCGCAAAATCTTTTTCAAGTCTTTCAGCATGTTTTCTTGCTTGCTCTGCTTCTTTTTTCAGGGATTCAGATAATTTCTGATCTGATGGTTTACTCTCGTGCTGATATTTTTGGGAGCACTCTCGTTCCAGTTCAACCTCGAGGTTCAGAATCCTTGCCTATAAATTGAAATGGATCATGTTGAAGCTTCTTAAATTTGAGTCGTAGTTTAAGACAACTACTTAAGAAGATTTGAAATGTTATTATTTCTCACAACGTGTAGAAAATGCGACATTATACAACGTGTTTAATTATCGTGCAAAAAATAAAATTGTACACATGCTGTTAAAAAATAAACTAATATGTAAAAGTGATTATATCTTTTTACGGACCGCCTTTTTGTTTGCTCCCGATCAAAAAGGTCACACAATGTTAAAATTATCTTCTCGCTTGTATATCGAATAGTATTATTTGACACTACGTGTAGAGAGTTTGATTTAGCGCATGATTTTTTATTTAAGGTAGTATCGCAGTTACCTAACTAGTCAATCGAGAAATATCTTACATATGACTATCGTGGTATTAGAAAAAACAATTTATATTTTAAAAAATAAGAAAATTGTTAACTCGTTTCGTATTTGAAAATACTCATTATATCTTTGCATAATATAGTCGGCCGCGACAGCAATTTTTTGAGCCTATATAATTCGTACGAAGTGCATCCTACCCACTTTTGCGGTATTCAATTTTGTTATAACTAATGTTACAGGCTCTTAACTAACAATTTCAAATGATCAAAATGTTCTCTAAAATATCAACTAATATCTTGCCAATTTCATCGAATTTTGAACGGTCAACTTTGCAAATATTCAATTTTAATGCTAATTCCCATAAGACTCAATGTTAAATGAGTATAAATTAAAACGTCTATAACTTTTCTCACAGACTCTAAAGCCTCACCAAATTTTAATAGGATTAGTTTTAAAATAAAGTCAATCAGTGTACAAAATTTCGTTGAATTTTGAACGGTAATTCTATTTACTGCGTTACTACCTTAAGCGACAGAAAATCAAGCTTTGCTCATGAAGTGTCAAATAGTAATGTGTAAACTGGATACGTAAAGTGATTGTAATGAGCGAAGCAAATGATATTGCGCACTTGTTTCGTAATCTACTGTTTTTCTTATTTTGGCTGTATTGTAACAATATCATTTTAGTCACATAATTTTCACTGCATTTTTTCAAGCCCCATAAGGTACTTCATTGGTATGGTAGCGGTACTTAGAAGGAGATTACAGGGACGCCAGGTTTCGGTTTTGTTGACGAAAAGGGAGACATGTATCTTAGATTTTTATGAATTGATATTAAAAATAGAATTAAAAAAAATGAAAATAACTCATTTTTTCAAGTATTCAACAGGTGGTATTTTAAGCTATTTTCTTATTCTATTTTTTGTTGATAAATCGCCATATTTTAATGAAACAAAGCATATTTGAAGCTTTTTGTGCCTCCTAGTGTAAACTTTTTAGTCCATTTACATAGCAGAAGTACTCAAAAAGTTATAATTAAAAATCACATTTTTATAAAAAATTATTTATTTTAGACATAAAACAGCTTTAATCTTGGAATAAAAAATTCATCCCGAGACATATTTCTTTTTATTTAACGTATAGAAATACAGTTTCAGCGAAAATCAAAACAAACATCTCTAATAATCACAGTAATTTTTGCAATTGTTATAAACAAATGAATTCCGAAAAATTCTGTTGTTTTAGAAATAATAATTTGGCCACTGTAAGAAAAAAGAATTTTTGCTCTCTAACATTTTTTTACATGTCTTTTGAACATTTTTTTATAATCTATAATTTTCCTGACATTTTTTTAGGTTTAATTTTTTATAAAAAAATAGTTGATATTGAAAAATTGAAGATATCAATTCTATTTCATAATAATTTTTTCATATTGGCGTAATAATCCACGAAGACAGATTTGACATTTGACAGCCCAGATGTCATTGTTTTGACCACAAATCGAAATCAGTGACTCCGAAAAGTCACTGATTTGTCTACTCTTGGTTGAAATAATAATGCAAATTTGAAGTAATTTGACAGCCAAATGCCAGTTTTAACTGTTGATAGAACTGATTTCACTGTGCTTACCACAAAAACCCGTTTATACAAAAATTTGTGAAAATCTGTCTAATAGATTTAAGAAAGGGGCTAGTAGCTTAAAGCTACAATTTTACAGAAATACATTTGTATAGAATTGGTTCTACATAAAAAATGTACTAAAAAGATTTTAAAGAGTGTAATATTATAAGCGTGCAACACAGTTTTATTTAAAATGGAAATGCACCTACAGTTTAAGACAGGAACACTTCATTCTGACCAAAAATATACGTCAGGTAGATTTAATTTAATGTGTGAAAGAAGAAATAGAAATACTTCTAATACAGTAGAAATAATATGCCTATCTTTATGAAAAAGATAAAAGTAAAATGATTGAATTTATCTCACAAGAATAAAATTCCATTTAAAGAAGTTATATATTACACTTAGTGTCAAGATTTACTGGTAGATTTCAATAAATTAAGTCTGCCAGAATTAATTTTAAGATATATATCTTAATACACGTAAACTCAGCACTCTCAATGTACTTATTTTTACGTTTATTTTAAGTTTAAAAGTATCCAGCTAGGAAACGTATCTAGGAAATTTAGCTGGATTCAAGTGAATTCAACATAGATTTCAGTAGATTTCCTATCTAGATTCCTACTTTGATCTGTTTTAACATCCAGTTTATTTTTTAATAGATTTTAAGCGGATTCTTATTTACTTTTGAGGGCATTTAAGATAGTAACTAGATTTGAAGCTGGATTTATCTGGAGATAAGAGATTTTTTCTCATTACTTTGATTGGTAACTAGATATCTACCTAAAATTAAGTGGGAACACGGGTCGATTTTTGGGGATCACGTGGATTTTTACGTAGATTTTCATCAAGGTCTAGCGGGGTCCACGCTTGAATTAGTATCGATTATTAAGTGGATTTTACCCATTACTTGGATTTTTAACTAGATACCCACCTAACATGAGGTGGGTCTACTGGTCTATTTTTGGTGGTACGTGGATTTTTACATAGATTTTTATGAACGTTTAGTGGGATCGTTGTTTGGATTCCTTCCCATTATTAAGTGGATTTGTCCCGCTACCTAAAATAAGATTCTCTCGAGTAGCATTCGTACCTAAAAACAAGGATCCTGGCCAAAAAAACACCGCTGAATTACTACCAAACTATCCGGTATCAGGTAAAAGCATTCAAACAAAGTTTGTACGTTTAAAAAATGAAAATGAAAAAGAAATAAGTTGTATGGATACTGTAGAGATTCTTTAACTTTTGCGGAAGCATTGTGATGATATAAAAATAGAACAACAAAACCCCAAAATAAAAATTGTTGGAATAATCAATGCCACCAATATAGACGAAGACAGTATTCAAGAAGATATAAACAATAGAAATTTGAAAAAGTTTAATAACAGAGGAAAAGTGTTATACATTATAACGGGCTACTAGCCAGGCCGATCTGGGTAGTAGGGTTACGCTGAAAGGACAAATATAAGTGTTGTAGATTT
>JAWWEQ010029648.1:0-23419 GCA_035583055.1 Torymus tubicola
TATAGACATATATATATATATATATATATATATATATATATATATATATATATGTGTGTGTGTGTACGCCGGTGTGCCGAGCCGTATAAGCGAGTGGGCGAGGCGAAAGCGAGCCGCTATACGCTCTCTCGGTTGAAAACTCTGCCAGTCAATATTTGCCGGCGATTTGTGGAACCCGCTGATGCTCTCGTGAGCTCTCTGCTCTCTCCTCTTCGCTTCCCCTTTGTGTGCACACACGAGAACTGCTCTCTCCTGGAGGCGACGGAGCCTGCGGAGACCCACAACCGGAGAGAGAGAGAGAGAGGAGAGCTCGATGTGCCTCCGCACTCGGTGTGCGCGCGTGTGTACCGTGGCAAACATCGGCTGCCGTCGTCGTCCCTGCGCCTGTCTGCACGCTGTTTACTCGACTTTCAGCTCGCCTCCTACCTACTCCTCCTCCTCCTCCTTCTTCGGCGCTTCTTCTTCTACTTACCGCCCCAGCGTTTTCCCCGTCGAGGCTCTGACAATGTCTTTTCCAATCCGCGCGGGCGCACCACCATGACTTCGTAGAAAGTCCGAGCGTTCTTTCCGTTACCTTAGACACTCAGACGGCCGCAAGCGATATCCTGTCAGCAGCGCGCGCGGGCCGAACCTAACCTCGCGTGTTCGCTTGCTCTCTCTCGTGACTATCTCTTGTAATAACGGACACGAAGTGCCCCGGAGACGCGATTCGACACTTAATTCGTTCCATCGATAAGGATCTTATCGGGTTGAAAAAATTCGCTTAATGGCTCTCGTTGCCGCACGGGAGTTGCTGCAACTAGCGAGACGACGCGGTCATTTTAATTAATCCGCACTGGCTGTTTAGCCTACTCGCACGATTGTTGTAACAACATAACGATATTAATTTGTGAAATCTGATAAACCCGACGGGATCGTTATAGCCTTTAGAGCTAATGCCATCAGCATATTTGTATACGTCATTTGTAGAGGGATATTACGAATTCCAAATTCGAAGCGAAACGGGCATTTTGCATCTTAATTCTTTGGATTCATTCTTTATTCTCACGAAGAATGCGTCAATTCCTTTGAAAAAATTAAAGCAAAGGACTGCAGTGATTTTGGCAAGGGCGAGGTTTACCAGCTTGAGGGCGAAGTTTAGTCATTTGAAACTTGAAACAGCGCGATTGCAAAGAAGACCGGCACGATCACGCGAGAAAGCATTCCATGTATAGCTATATACACTTAGAGAAAGGGAGAAAGGGACGGAGAGGAGTTATCTTGAAACGATGGTAGCCGATAATTTGAGCGGTCCGATCCTCCTGGCCGAGGGCCATTTCAGGAGTATATAGAAATGTATAGGCTCTCTCCGGCCGGCCGTTCCGTTCACATGTGTACACGTCGGTTTTCGTGGTCCAGAAAATCGCCTCGAGGCTCTATCCTACCTATATATACCTTGCCGCGTCTCTCTTCCTTTTCGGGTGCATATATACGGCCTGACCAGGCGATTCTCTGGCAACCGCATGTGCAGTCATTGCGGTATTACAACTACTATACGCGCGCGTGCGCAGCTCTCGGAGAACGCATTCACTTTGGCGCGCGCGTCTGCACGCGCGGTAATAACGCGTCCCTGCTGCAGTCAAGAGAGCGAGGAAGATGAGGATAGAGGCCGAGCGAAATGTGTGTATGTATAGATGGAAAGGGCCAGTCTGCTGCGAGCAAGCAAGAGAGAGAGAGAGAAAGGCGGAGGCCCTCGAGGGGGTCGGGTTCCTCTCGCGCTGTAGCTGCAGCAGCAGCACACGCAGCCTGAGATGTTGCTCCATCTCTCTCTCTCTCTCTCTCTCTCTTCGTTCGCCGGGGAAATTATGCAGATTGTAGGCTTGGGCCTGATGGGCCTCTGATGGAAGCCGAGCTACGTGATTCGTGCGAGGCGAGGCGACGCGCGGCCGGCTTCCTTCTCCCCCCCGTGCGCGCATCACCGCACGTTGCACGAGTGATGCGAAATATATACGCACATGCAACACCTATATATATGCGTACATATAGATATGATACGTGCGCACTCGAGGATCGCGCAAGATCGATGTTTGTCCTCGTCAGTTTACTCGTGCGTTGCGTGGAATTCGCGATCTATTATGCGCGCACGTGAGCCGTGTAGCATTCGATCGCGTGTATATAGGACCTGAGAAGTTTGATGGATAGGAAGAAATTGATGGCAGAGAGAGAGAGAGAGAGAGAGAGACAACCATTGATGGAATAGGAAGAGGTGTATATGCATTTCGCGTAGACGGCGCGCAAACTTTCATATTAGACGAGTGCAAATGCTTTTTATATACAGAGAAAATTGTATGGGGATGAAAAGTGTTGGCGTATGGCTTTCTGCAATGATCGTCGTTCATTCCTCGTTGCCATTTCAGTTGTTAGAGTAACTGATGCGTATAAAGTTATTTGAAATGAAATCGATGTAGAGGCTTGAGCAGTTCAGACGGCGATGGATAAAAGTTTTGTTTTGAAGGTTAAAAATAATAAATTATTCATTTTAGTATAAATAAATAATCGAAAGTTATAATTAGAAGTCTCAATAAAAAGAAAACAATCGAGTCGGGGCCTGAATAGTCTACTGTACTAATTAACGTAGGTAAACAAATGTATCTGGAAAGCTTAAATTTTATAGAACAGCTTTATCGGATGCTCCTCCTTTCAATTTATTTTGATAAATCGATTGTATCCTGAGTAATGGTGAATAGTGTGTTATTATTTTTCTTTCAAACTCTAATTAAAGCATTGAAATTTTTCACTCGACTCCACGCAATAAAAAGACTTATTCGGAATAAGGGACTACTCTATGTTTCTCACATTCGTCTTGCAAATATATTTATAATTTTCCCCTGTAAAAAAGTAAATTACTGTGACGAATCAAATACAACACCTGCCCAATTCGTGAATATTATTATGAGAGTATTATAAGACAGCGGAAAACTTTTGAAATTAAAGAACGACAAAGGAAACAATAAGCAGCCACGTCGGCATATTAGAGGCGAAGGGAAAAGTAAAAGTAATAAAATGAAAAGTATGCATCGCGCGCATTCGACAGCCGAGCTCGGAAATATATATACACGGCCGCGTGCTATCTCTCGTGGACGAGAGAGTGGGCGAGTCTCCGTACAGCTCATGTGCGCGTTCGCATAGTATATATATACGTATATATAGTGGCGTGCAGGCGAAATATTATACATGCCGATGGTGCTCGCGCTGCTTTTTAATAACGCGTCGACGCGTATAGACCAGGCCACTATACCCACACGCGCATGCACGATGCGCGAGCGAGCGCCTGCGGAATGTGGGCAAACTCGTCAGCTCTCCCTTTCCCTCTCTCTCTCTCTCTCTTTCCCTCCCTTCCTCACCCTTTCAGCGCAATTTAAAGTCAATACTCGTAAAAGGATCGTCTTCTCGCTGACTCTATTTCCTCCCTTCTATATATCCCCGCGCGGAAAAAACGCGAAGCAGCCGCATGCTATGTGGCGTTCCTCGCAATTTGTCCGTAGGAGGGGGCCGTAAACAAGTGCGCGCTCGTCGATTCGACGCTGGTATTTAATAGTTTCGTCGGGGCGAGAGACCGCGAGAGAGAGAGAGAGGCGCGCCCATTTGTTTCAGTATCGATCTTCATCTATTTGCCCCATGTATCATGGACTACGAGTGCTTGTTGCACTCTCTCTCTCTCTCTTTCTCTCTCGCGATCTATCTAATCAATCTATCGGGGCGACCGCCGCGCCGCACGCCGCTCTCTTATCTCTTCGTCTATCAGCGAAGCCGAGTGAGAGGGGGAGAGGCTTGTTTCTCTTTCCGCGTCGTTATTATCGACGGCTCGCGATTTTTCCGCGTGCTAGCCCGCACCTGCCATTAACTTTTCTATATAACCTGTGTACGCCGATGGTTAGTACACAAGGGATGCCAGAGTGTGGTGCTAAAGTTCATTATACTCGCACAATGTGTGATGAGAGCCTTGTCTGCGATTGTGATTGTTGCGTAGCTTTTGAAATACAGGTGTAAGATTTCAAGATTATTGAAGACGAGTAATCTCGAAGAAAATCGATAATGTAAGTCGTGGGTCTGCTCTACCAGAGGAGAAAAACACTTTCACTGGTTTTTAAATTTTTCTTTCAAAATTATATATCATTCAAAAAATGTTGTTTCTTATTTTATTTACTTAACGTTACAATAATAACATAATATTGTTTTGGCTAAAAAAATTAGAAAACATTAATTTAATCATAAATTGGACAAAAAATTTTGTTTTAAAGGATTTCTTTAGTGTAAAGTTCAAAATAATTATATAATTAAATTAAACAATTAGAAAAGTGTTATAATAATACTTTAATGTCTGTACATGATGCATCAGGGAGCTTTTTGAATTGCGCGCGCGATACTTATGCTCTTCCTGCGAGTTGGTCACGTGACATTCTGCGATATGCGTGGTTGAGTATTATATATTTTTCGCTATCGCAGTACGCGTCTTGTTGGATACTATAGAGTGTACGTCGCAGTCACAGTGTGCCTGATTCATTGTTAATTTTATATGGCCGGCGTCTGGTGTGCTTCGAAAGATTTTTCTGTGTTGGATTATCGAGTGGCTTTGTAGGTTATATTTACATGCCACTGCTTGACGGAAGGACATAAGATTTAACAAACTAAAGCCTTGAGATTAACGAGTAAGCGTATATATATTTTTAGGGTAAGTGCATCATTTAAACTTTCTATACGCAATAAATCATGAACGACATTCATTGAAGTGAACCGAGTAATTCAGTTACATATTATTTAAACTACCTATCAGTGTGTTAGATTTATAATACTCCTTAACAAAGATGTTACGAATTAGCCTTTGTTTTTATGGGAGAAAAAGTTTGTTTTTGAAACTGTCATTTATGACATTTCTGTGTTTATATTTAGAGAAAATGTTTATATTATAATATCGTCTTACATGTGAAATTTCAGTTCAAAAGTTTTGTCTTTCATTACACTTTTTAAAAACGGTAGTTATTGGTTTGTGTAATTGCTTTTAAATAGCAATATTTTAGCATTACGTATTGTATTACGTGTACAATTAACTATATAATGTAAACGAATCCTTTGACCGAAAATACTTAAAAATCGAGTAATATTTTAATTTAAATTTCCAAACTAAATATTATGACTGATTACATTTTACAACATTTAAAACTGTTTATTTCATTTTGCTTTATATGAATAATGGTTTGAAACTTATAAAGTTTTCTTTCAAAAACAGTATTTTTCTAATAATAAGCAACTGCAAGTATACAAGACTATTCCCATGCAGAGATGAACAATACTTTTAACAATACGCGACCAATACACGATAAGACGCGATCAAAACGACTTGTAATTCCGTAGTGATTCATTTTTAAAATATTTCAAAATGATTACTTTTTGTAAATGTAAATTATTATTCAAAGTATTATTGCAACTAAAAACTATAAATTTTATTCCTATATCACATTCCTGTAAGCATATTTATAAAATTATTCAAAGTATGAAAATTTCGTCGTAAATTATGAGCAATATAAATACTGATCTGTCGGTCTCGTTTTCTTTTATTTTACTCTTCTGCACGAACCACTACTGCTAGTTTATTTTTTCTTCGTCCCTTCGTGTTCAGCCTCTGCTCTGTTCGCACGCACTCTTGATCCGGTTTGCCTATCACAGTCAATAAACATTGAAGTCTCGTTTCACGTTTGAGTATGCAAGGTCAGATTTTAAGAAAGTTTTCGTAATGCACCAAAAGGAGATACATGCAAATATTTTTTCAGCACTATTCTTTCGGTTAAATTTTTATATGAATATGTACATTGTTTAAGTACTATTTATTATTATAACTTTGTGGTTTCAAGTTTTAATCATTTTCTTTCCTAATGTTTCAAAAATGTATATAATATAATTTACCAAAAAGGGATGCCATTTACTAACTATTATTGTTAGATTATACAATCAAAAAAAAATTTTACAATTTATAAGTACACTGAGAGAAGGATTTATTTATAGTTAATATATTTAGTAGCAGTTAATACGAAATAGTTGATTTTGGGGAAATAAGGAAATTGTAAATGTGAAAACATTCACATTTGACTGAAATTCCAAAATATTACTATATTAATGATGGCATATTAATAGTTAATATGCCATCATTAAATATAAATAATTTTTTTTGTGTATTTTTAATATATCTTCTTATTAACTATAAACAAATTCTTCTGTCAGTGTAGGAAAATTTATGATAAATTTTAACACATTTCTACAAAAATGTCATCGAAAGTGTGATAATTCTTGAAAAATTTTTAGCAAAAAAAAAATTAAAAAAAATCAATTTTTTTCTATATTTTTGTAACTCCTCTCAAAATGTACGACAGTAACAAATAACTATGTCAGTAGTTATACAAAATTTACAGTTACTGCTGAAGTCTTGCTTTTTTTTTTTAATTTTCTTTCAAGTTTTTATTAATGTATATTTACTCTTCAAAATGGCAAAACACATTTCTAAAATTACAGTCATATTTTTTAAATAGATCAATGTAGAAATATATTTAAATTATAATCTTTAAAACATTATTGTGTTGTTAATATCAAGAAAAATAACTATAATTATACTTTTGAAAATATTATATTATAGATGTTTGAAAATATAATCGTAGTGTTAAATAGTTATAATTAAATCTTAATGATAATTTTAAGTAGTCTACTACTTTGTATATAATATTTCTATTTTAGTCGTTCAGATTTTTTAGTTCACCATTTAGTTCAACATTTTGTACACACATTTTTTTAAACGACTGTAACCTATAATTCGTCGCTCCCTACGAAGACTAGCACATTTGAAATCCCTCTGCAAAGACTAACACATTTTACGGTTTTCCGGCGATGACTAGCAGATTTCGCGCTCCTAATTTTATAAAATTTATGAAAATCAAAGAACATTTGCGTACAAAAAGATCTTAATGTGTCTAATTAACATGTATATCTTGTTTCCATTGATTTTTTAAAAACAAGATTCAAAGGAATAAGTGACATTAATTAATTTATTAAAATAAATCATTTTTTCTCTATTTACTTTAAATTTTATTTTAAAAATCTATCGGAATGAATATACATGTTAATTAGACATATTAAGACTTTTTTGTACGTGAATATTCTTACATACCCTTTGATTTTCATAAATTTTCTGAAATAATATAAGAGCGCGAAATGTGCTAGTCTTCGCGGGGAATTTGAGATGTGCTCTTTGATGTATGCTTGAGAATTTTTTGTAACAACTTTTAAATTTCAAAGTAATTAACTAAAAAATCTTCAATGCCTACGTTATCGTAAATATGGTTTTAGGTTTTCTCGTAACATCATATAACAACTAGATTAACAGACATGTATAACGTAAAATCCCATAGAAGAATTTTCATAGCGGTTTTAAAGGGTTAGAAAATAAAAAATTTGAAAATCCCATATGAAAATCATGAAAATCTTTTAATTTTTAGTAACTGTATTTGAACTGCATTTGATTTATGACTGTTCTAGAGTTCCGACTTTGAGAGTTCGGCCATATGAGGTGCATTATTTCCTTTATCGAACTTGCATTCGAACTTTGGATAAAGGGAGTTGAAGTTCCAGGAATCACGCTTGTGTGCGTGCGTGTGTGCGTGCGTATGTGTGTGTATATATAAATGGAACTTTTCACAAACTTTGCATCATTGTATCATGTTTTCCATCTTAAAAGCTTTTAAAATACAAACACAAATAATTAGTACCCTAAGCTTTTTAATATAGAAATATTTCCTTTACACATTATACAGTTTATTTTTTTTATAGATACTAATATATCCGTAAAATTTTAATAACGTGCATCACTTCTGTAATAGTCTACAATGTCCGTCGATGAAGCAGTTTCTACTAATTCTTTGAATGAAGAATGGAGTTTAGTTTCAAATACAGATGTAGGCGAATCTTCTACATTAAATACTTCAAATAAGTCTGAAAATAATGAAACAATACAGGAAAATAAAAGTATTAGCGATACAAATAGCGAAGATTCATTTTTTATTTTAAGTAAAATCACCAAGGATAATATGGGGATACAATCAAATATAGTTGTATGTTTCAAAACCACACATTATTATTCATCTTTGTTTATATTTTTTCTAGAAACTAATAATTATCATTTTTGTCTTTTTAAAAGGATCAAATTTCATTAGGATCAGCTTTAACTGATGTAGAAGATAAACTATCCGAAGTACTATTGGAAAATAAGAAACTTAAAAATCTTTTACAAGAAAGAGATTATACTTTCAGGAAACAATTTGTTGCTATTGTTGTTCTTGAAAAAGAAATAATGCAGATATGCGATGATTATAAGAAGAAATTTTTCGAAGTTAAAGATATAGTAAAGAGATTAAAAAAGGAAAATTCGGAACTACGTGTAAGTATGATATTGACAACAAATTGGAATTAAGGTGGCTTCGGAGCGTAGTGCCGGATCAAGTCGGGGCCCGGAGGCCTTCTATGTTTTTTGCAATTTTTGAAATTTTAATGTTAGTAATTATCTCCAAACTACTTCAATAAGTCATAAAAAGTCATAAGAGTTTTGTTAAAAAATGTTAAAAATCGCCAATTTTATTAGTTATATGTTTGTCTGCTTCTAGTGCGCATGCGCAGAAGCATGTTTACAAAGTTTATCGCTAATATCTCTTTAATTTGATCGTTAACTCATATTAATGATGACGGCATTGGAATTTCCATTAAAAAATCTTCAATATTATATCCTTTTTTTATAAAAACTATTTATTTAGAATAGAATGAATACAAAGTGAATGTCTTTTCCATACGGTTACATGTTAAAAGAAACATTTTATAAACCTAGTTTTCTCTAAAATTTGGTCGTTGACCTTGAATTTTTGTTTCAGAAATGAAAAGTTTAATGCTCAAAGAAAATGTTTGTGAAGTTTCAGAAATGTTTGTTTATTTATAAAAACTTTCCGAAGCCACCTTAAAAATGTGTATAGGTTAACTACATTTAAATAAATACTTCGGTTTGATCAAAGAAAGCGGAAACGGTAGATGGTAACTATCCAATGAAAAAATGTTAAAATGGGTTAAATGATCCGTTTTAGTATATTTTATTAAATAATATTTATAAAAATATATGTATTAGATAATCTTTATGCAATTGCATGAAATAAAAATTGTTGGTCGAAGTATAAGTAGACAGCGGTTGACTAATTTAAAAAACAATTTAATAGTTTTTATCAGTTTTGTTTTATAATTAAAATAATTCTATGGAAAATTTACAGCTTGCTCTTGAATCTAATACATCATCGAATCATAATGATGAAAATAGTGTAATCAAGAACTCTAATTCAGCCCGGTATTCTATATTAAGCCATAGATATATTCTAGAAACTGAAAATGATTTATGCTTAACTAACAATGAGCCATCGCAGCGCGAATTAAGGTTAATAGCACAAGTCAGAGATTTAACGCAAAAATTAGAGGATGTTAGAAATAGTCATATACAGATTCAATCAGTAATGGAAGACATAGAAACCCGACACGAAACAGATTTAGACAATTACAATGAACAGTTAAGAAAAAGTTATGAACAGTTAGAGGTTTTGAAGCAGAAACTCGATCCGACTAATTATAATGAGTTATTAAAACAAATAACTTTATCTTATAAAAAAAAGTTAGAAACTAAATATCTTTCTGAAGTTCTTTTTTTTTTAGAGCAGATGTCTCAGGAATCAGTAGAAAAGGTGAGTATTTGTTATACAACCTTGGATTAAAGCATACGTGTATAAATACATTTTAAATTAATATTGTTTTGTAGATCTTGGCGCAAAACAATAAACAATCGTGCGAAATAAGTTCTGGTACTTCAAATGATATTTCAAATTACAATAAAAGATTACATCAACTTGCTATTTGTTTTTTTGACACGTGTGCGCGTCATCTAGATAACAAAGAATTTCCAAAAGAATGTGAAAATATAGTTAAAATATTTAAAAACACTCAAATTTCTATCGCTAATGTCACAGACACTCAAACTGAAAATGACGAAAATGAAGAATGTAATGTTTCAAACGTTCATGAAATGTTACTTGCAGAACATTTGCAAAGTATCAAAGATATTGAAACTACAATGTTTATTCAAAGGCAATATTTTAAATCATTATTAGACTACAATAAAGTTGTTAGTCAGGTAGAAGGTCTAAAATTCGAAAATTTAAAATTATTTAAAGATAAAGCTGAAATCGAGGAATATAGTAGTGAAAATTTGGCTGCTATTGAAAAGTGTTTGAGAGAAGATACACAAATTCGCAAAGATGAAAAAGTATCTATGATAGAAGAGAGATTAGATATTGAAAGAGAAAAAGAAGAAATTCGAGAAATTAAAGAATTAATAGAAACAGAGCGAGAGGCGTTATTAGAAGAAAAACAAAAAATTATAGAAGATCACAAAGAAATAATTGATGAAAACCTACTTTTAAATCAAAGGATTGCGAAATTACAAGAGACTGAAAAAACATTAAAAAGCGACAATGCTTTATTAGGGAAACAACTGGAAGAAACAGAGACGAAACTTAATGATTTTCAAGAACAATATAACATAGCTCAACATGAAATCGCACAGCTACGTCATGACATTTCTAAAATAACAGTCAATGTAAGTTTTTTGATTATTTATATTATATAATTTTAATGAAAAATTCTTAAATTGATTTGTTATTTAGGAAAATGAATTATCAGCTTACAAACTACAATCAGATATGCTCAAAGCTACAATTGCCGAATTACGCGAAGCTGAGCGTAATTTCCTTAGTCAAATCGAAATTCTGTCTAATGATGTTTACGAGTTACGTGAAGAAAATCACGATTTAAGGCACAGAAATCCAAATGCACAACAAAATAATCCACAGTGTTAAGTTGCATGGATATCTTTATATATTACAATGATGTATGCATTTAGTTGTAAGCTATACTGACATTTTGTTTACTAAAAACAAAGAATCATAAGAAGAAGCTTCGTAAGAAAATGTATATAGACTCAATTTTTTATTTACGTTATATTATATTTTTTTTATTTTAAGATAATTCTAAATTATTTTTACAAATAAAATAATTTGTTGTGTATGTACTTATTTGAATATAAAATTCAAATAAATGTAAATTTCATATTTCAAAAAATTTTTATTCTCTATTTTCCATTTATTAAATATTTTTAATTATTATTTAAAATTACAGAAGTAAAAAAAGTCATATGATTATTTAGAAATTATATTATATAGTGGAATAAAATCACACGTTAATTCGCGCTTTTATGGAATAGTAGTAATAATGTTGATTAATTAATTATCAATGCGACAATTTTTGGTTTAGTTTTACCGCACATCAAATTTCAATAAGATAGCTATGTGATCATTAATAAATCGAGAAAAAAATTTATTATAGAAGTGTGCGTCAAATTTTTTTTTCTTATTTTGAAATTTTCTAAATATGTATTTCCTATAAAATCCTTCATAATTTTGTATATATGACGATATATACGTATATCTAATCAATCGCTCAATTCAATAATATGTGAAATGAAAAATAATATATTATCACTTAAGATTTATATATTAGTGATATTTCTTCAAAAATTCAGTATGAGAATGATTTTTATAAATTTGGAAATAACATCAGTGTTGTTTGATAAGTATAATTTTATATAAAAATTGAGGCGCAGGTATATTTGTACTGATTGATTCAATGTGTTTCAGTTGATGCTTTTCTTTTGTTTCGGGTCAATTAAAAAATAAGAAGAATTTTCGGCAAAATATCCGCAAGAAACACGTGTAATTAATTTTTTAATCATCTTAAAGTGTGAAACACGTTTCGACTCTGCTGGCACGTCGAGCACGTATACCGACACGGCAATTTCTCTTGCCGCAAGATTTTACGTATTCCTGTCTGGTCTCTGCGACTATATCGACAGGATACTCATGTTCAGGGGCTTCGAGTTCACAGGCGCGTCAACTTCGCCGCGGAGACGCGCGGTGCTACGTTAACTCGGGAACAGCTTTTGCTTTATCTTTTTATTTTCCATCGGGTAATTACGTTTCCTACAGCGTTGATCGGCGCCGCATCGACGCGCGTGCGTTATTTCTCTTGTGGCTTTTCTTTTCGTAGGTTAACTCGGAAAGTCGTTTTTCGATTTCACGGAAATTTATTAAGGAAACGCCTACAATGTTGCCAGGCATAATTTTTACTTGACCGTTTTAATAAGAAATGTTCAAGACGTGTTACGAGGCTTTGTTCGGAATAGCTATAGCAATTCTCCTTTTAATACTTTTGCTTTCTCGACAATTATAGATACGAAATTAAAATTCTACATAGTTAAATCTACGCGATAGCAAATTAAGGAAACTTGGCGGGCATTGTCTCATTAAAAAGTGACGAGTAAATATCGACATTTTTCACGAAGCGCTCAGAGTTCCTGTCCCCTCGCTAAATTATCGCGAAAGGACGCAGTCGCTTTCATTTCCTTCACGTCAAACTCCCCCAATTTCCTCGAAGCAAACTTGGCAGCTTCTCCGCGCTCGCAAGCCCCTTTTATAAACAACATCTTTGAGTCTCCGCTCACGCTCCTCGTCTATTTCTCTCGCTCTATTCTCGCCTTGGCATTTATATATATGTAGCTAGGCGCGCGGGCGCACATCAGAACAGCGGAGGAAGTTGCGCGGGTTGTACGTACATCGAAGGTCGCGTGGAAGCGAGCAACGTTGCAGTGGGGGTAGCGTCACGATTTACGGGACACCCCGTAAATCTCGCGTGCGCATATATGCAGCGCTGCACCTATACGCATGGATATACACATAGGTGGCTGCAGCGCACACCACACACGTGTTGCGCACCGCAGGAATGTCCAGCGCGTGCGGAGGGGCCACGTGGAGTAGGGAAGGCGAGATTCGCGCATGATGAGCGAGAATCGGCGACACACGGTTCTCCCGCGAGGAAAGGCGAATGCAGTTGTGTGTGTGTGTGCATTGGTGCGCAGGGATTCTTCCCGCAAGCCACGCGTGCGCATGTCTAGAATTTTTCGCCGTTGGCTTTTGAAATTTTACGCCGAGATGCGCAGGAACGACGTCCCGTCTGTGGTGTACCGCGTTTGCCTTTGTGGGCTTCCAATCGCATTAAAAGCTTTAATGACGTCGTTTGCTATTTTATTTTATGGAGTATGAGCTTGCGTGTGTTTGATTCTCATTCCTTTTACTGCACTGCGTGAGATTGCTTGAAAATTGTGTACTTGTAACCCTTTTGTGGTTTGCTTATATTATAGTTTTGCCGATTTAACTTTTTATCTTATTGGAATCTAAATAAAAATTTATTTGTTAACACATATGTATATAGTTGTATTAACTTTATATAAAAATTATAATTATTTTGTAAGCAGCTTTTATACCATATTACACAGGAAACCTATTAATACTAAATATGAACTGACTTTAACGATACTCACATAAATTTTTTAGCTCGGTACCTAAAGATTAAATTTTGTAAAATTGCTTACAGGAATGTATATATTAGTCCTATAAACTATAATCATACGTTGTAAAAACTAAAAGTAAAAAAGGCTATTTAACGTGAACATGAAAATGAGAATTGCTACAAGAAAGGCGTTAATTTATCTTTCAAATTTTTTCCCAATTACTTTTCCTATTTCTGTAGGTATGCGAAGATCTTTATTAGTTTCTTATTAATTTTGTAATACGTTTCTTTTTGTATTTACGATAATTAACTTCTGTACTCCAAGATTAATTATATTTATGTATTCATTAGAATATTGTTAATAATGACGTAACCAGAATTCTTGCTCATAAACAATAAACTCATTTATCCAAAATGAAGTCAAACATGTAGATAAATACAGAGATTTTATTTAGCTTCTATAAAAAGAAATTGTCAGAAACATTACCTAATGTTTTTATTTAGCTTCTATAAAAAGAAATTGTCAGAAACATTACCTAACGTTTTTATTTGACGATGATTCACCTTTTGTAGTGGTTTGTATATATTTATGTATGTACTCGTGCAATGACACGACTTGATATGACATTTGTACTACTTATCAAAAATTAAATCAAATCATCAAATTGATAATGTTTTCTTTTATTTTGCTAATTACATTAATATTGTCAAAAAACATTTGTTATACTAAGTCTTTACGTCAGTAGTTAACTTGTATTTAACTTATTTTTTGAACCAATTATCTGTCATAATTAAATTCCAACGAAGTTTATCTCTTACCACAAAAGTTTCGAGGTATACAGAAATTATATTGAGACATATAAAAGTACGAAATTCTTTTCCGACGAAGTTAATCAGCCAAATCCATAATTGACCGCTAAATTGACAGAAAAGTTAGAGGATAGGTTACACGGGGGTAATTTTTTTACGTTTCGACGTACCACGCACAATCAGGACGCAACGATCTTCTCTCTGTCTCTCTTCCTCTTTCGTCGCTGGCGGCAAAGCTTGCGCGTTCTCTCTCTTGCCGCGAGCCTCGTCCCTTTAATTAGCTAGCGTCCCGATCGTTTCGGCTTTTTTCCACCGGGCGATCATCTTTGCGCGTAGCGAGCGCGCGAGATTATGAACTGCCGTCGCTTTGAGTTCTTTATAGATGTCGATAAGGAGAACACGGGCGATGTTAATTATTATTTGGCTGTCCAGAAGACTGGCTTTGAAATATGGTATAGCGCACAATTATTACAGAATTAATTTTTTGCCTTTTTCGACGTGTATTTTCATCCACCCTACACACACGCAGCGGATGCGTCGTCTTTTTATAATATTCTTCCGAGTTTATTGCGTTTGACTTAGATCGTAATTTGGAAAATATATATTTGCTTACTTTTTTGCTCGTTACAGTGAGATGTTCAATGATTTAAGAGTATAATTAAGAACATCATGTTTTGTAAATTATGTTAACTAAAAGTAGAATTGTAAGAAAGAAACTGTAAAGTAAAATAATTTAATTTACGTGAAAAGATAAAATGCATGTGGTTTGATAATCTATAAATACCATATATAGATACACATCTATATAGATGCAAATCTCACAAAGTCTGCGAAAAACTTCTAAAAATAGACCCCAAAATTTTTTTTCGACTATACCTTCCAAATTTGGATTTTCTTGTTGGTAAGGGTATCTAGAAGAGGTATTCGAGGTTGAACAAAGTCCATCGAAGAGTATCACTTTTCTGAAGCCAATAATCAATTGTTTAAAAATGATTAAAAATAGCTCTAGTTTAGTTCTAAATTATTCCGCCAAAGACAATTTAATATAAATTTTGACAAAAAAGAAAATAAAACTGAAGAGCGAAAGCTTTCTAGATCTTTTTTCAGAATTAGAAAATGTTGATTCCTTCAAAAGTTGTGTGAGTTTGAAGTTGAGCTTACAATACACAAATATTCGCAAAAATGGTGTGAAAAGGTCAACAATTGTCCCAATTATTCACCACGTATATTTTAAGCTAAACTTCAAACACACAACTTTTGAAGGAATCTAGATTTTCTAATTCTGAAAAAAGATCTAGAAAACTCTCGCTATTTAGTTTTATTTTCTTTTTTGACAAAATTTATATTAAATTGTCTTTGGTGGAATAATTTAGAACTAAACTAGAGCTATTTTGATTCATTTCTAAATAATTGATTATTGGCTCCAGAAAAATGATACCCTTCGATGGACTTTGTTCAACCACGGATACATCTTCTAGACACCCTAATCAATAAGAAAAACCAAATTTGGAAGGCAAAAAAAATTTTGGGGTCCATTTTTCGAAGTTTTTTGCAGACTTTCTGAGAATTGCACATATGAGTAATTCAGCGGGAAGTCGGACACTTCATAGCCCAAAAATGGAAACATGTGATTTTTTAAAGCACGCTTACCAGACTGGGTTTTTTCATTTTTTAGAGCATTACGAATGAAAGGGAAAGGGCGCCAAGTCGGAGCCATATGCCAATAAAAAGTTACGGGTCAATTACTGAAAAGAAAATAATGCGATTTTTTAACTTTTTTGAAAAAATTACGATTCTTTGATTTTCTTATCGGTTTTGTCGATGCAATCTTTATTTAGGTATATGTAATTTAATTTATTGGTAAATTAAGATAAATTACTAAAACTGTTTTAGTTTAATCAAATCGACGTAAATACCGCCAAATAACACAACGAATTTTGACAAAATTATCACAGTCGAGTCTTACTAACGCTACTCGTATAATAATAATAATTTAAAAAGGGTAGATTTTATCTACTTGCAAGTACAGGTTACTTTTTTTATACATGAAAATAAAATTGCACGCAAAAGTTATTAATGAGTTATGCAATGATCCTTTATAATATATTAACTACAAGAGACTTTTATTAGCTTGTTTTCAAACAATTTTATATTTGTTCAATGATTCAAAGTCTAGTACTCAATATAAAAATAAGACAAATTTTTATTTATTTAATTATTTTTGTATAAAATTGAAACTAAAACAAAGTACATGGAATTTTACTCGAGTTTGTTGCATTACTCACATAATATTCTTCTTATACAAAAAGGAGTAATTTATAATTACAGGTAAATAAAATCTGCATTCATAAATTATTATAAGAGTAGAGTTAGTAAGACTCGACTGTTATAATTTTGTCAAAATTCGTTTTTGTATTATTTGGTGGTATTTACGTCGATTTGATTAAACTTAAAAATATTTCGACGTAACAGTTTTAGTAATTTATCTTAATGTACCAATACATTAAATTACCTATGCCTAAATAAAGATTGCATCGACAAAACCGATAAGAAAATAAAAAAATCGTCATTTTTTTCCAAAAAGTTAAAAAAATCGCATTATTTTCATTGCAATAATTGATCCGTAACTTTTCGTTGGCATATGGCTCCGACTTGGCGCCCTTTCCCTTTCATTCGTAATGCTCTAAAGAATGAAAAAACCTAGTTTGGTAAGCGTGCTCTCAAAAATCACATGTTTCCATTTTTGGGCTAAGAAGTGTCCTTTTTTCTGTAGAATGGCTCATATGCGTGTATATATACATTTTACATCGTATAAAGATTAAATATGCTTCAAATTGCGTGTGAATGGTCTGTGAAGCAATGGGAAAACAACAGTTAAACGGTTTTTTGAAAGGCATATAAAGCACCTTGTTGATGTCACTTCATGTGAATATGATCACCTTGCACATATGTATAGCCCTCAATGTGTCTGAGGCTAGTATGAGTTATAGTCCGTAAGATGAACGAAACAAACTGCAAGTAGCACATAGCACCGTTACTCTAAGCATCTGAGACAAGCAAAGTTATTGTACAAAATGTATTATCTAATCACATTTCAGCCCGATGCAGGAGAAAAAATATGAACATTAAAGTCGGAACGAAGATAAACATTATATATAAATGTTGTGTAGATATTTTTTGTGATTATCTTGAAAATAATTAGTTACCATGACTGTTTCGATTTTGCAATTCATTTCAGATGAAATTCCTTATAGCGAAGTATAAGAAATAAAATGTATGTATAATTAGTAAGGAATGAAAAACTGTTTGAAAATCAATAGAGCAAAAAGCCATTTAATAGTCAATATATTAAATGAATAAAGAATTACAGACGACTACCGGTATACAGACGTACACTCAATCCACTAGATGTATTATACTTATATGTAATAATAAATACAACAACCATCCCGCAAAGATGACGACTATAGCGCGCAGTAGTGTAATCGGCCTAGCGCGCGTGCGAACAACTTCGCGCGAAGATTTATTCGTAATAACTCTAATGTCGGTGCTTGCACGAGCACTACAACGACTGCTGCTGTAGCTTCATAGCACTCTCGCGTCATTTTCGTCGCATTGCGCCACTACACTCCATCGGACTTTTTCTTCTTCTTTTCCAGTCTTTTACGACGGCAAATTGGCTGAGCACTTTACGGTATATATATAATACGCGACGAGCGCGTTCCCTGCTCTCTCTCTCTCGCGAGTGCCGCCGGCGGAAATCCGCGAGCCGGAATCGAAAGCGCCGCACGGTGGATCGTAAAGTCATTCCGGTCACTCCCCGCGAGTGCGCTCGAGAGTCCGTTGATGACTTAAGTGTTTCATTCATCCGTTTTCGGCCCTTTGCGTGCATTCGGTCATTGTTCTTCTTTTTGCTCTCCATCCCTCTCTTCTCTCGTTTGTAATGACCATTTCATCGGTTGATTGCTGGTGGTGCGCGTGCGTTTTTCTCTCGCACTGAGCAACGGTGAGACTATTGTGCGCCGAAGCGAGAAAAAATTTATTCGGCATGACCGTAATTGCCGCGTAATTTGTATAATTGGGGTTGATTTTACGAGATCTGATATATCCTAGTTAATTTGAATAAATAAAGCGCAAATCAGCGCAAGAGTTATAATCGACTTGCTTGCGGAGTAATTTATTGTTTTGCTGCTCCAGATGGAACAGTATTATTGTTAGCTCGAATTCACTTTTAAACACTGATAATAATGATTAAATTTAGCCGAGAAATACTCAGAATACACTTTAACGAGTATCGTTAATTTTATGTCACTCTTAACACAGAATTTTTTCAAACTATTGTTCGTTACAGATCATTAATAAATTTAATGTGTGCGAATAATATTGGTTGCACGTTAAGCATTTAAATTTATTGAAAGTGGATATCATTGAACCTCTATAATAAATTTATTGTATTCATTCTATAATTGTATGTTCAAACTTACAGCTTTTGATGCTCATGTACAACTGTTTTATTTTCGTTTTTTTAAAACTTACCTGAAACAGAAGAAATAATTCTATTATATAAATGTTTAAATTTTAAATTGGATAAGTACAAATTAAATTATTGTGTTTTATAAAGTCGTTTAATTAAATAATGTTTAAGTGATGTTATAATAAAAGAGTTTGTAGGAAAAGTTCAATGTAGTATTTTACGCACGAGTGAGTAATATATTAAATCAATTTTAAATTCATTTCACGAAATGGGTATTCAAGAAATCAATATTGTAGACATAGGCCTATTTATATATGCATTATTCACAAACTTATAGAGGTTATAGGTAGATAAAAATTATAAAGATTATCATTTCGTCACAGCCACAGTTACTTAATTATAACATCTGAGCTCTGACGCGTCAACATAACGATACGAAGAAGATTCGACATCTTCTTATATCGGTAACAACTTCAAAAGTAACTCTTAAGTTCGAAATTGAGATGGGAGATAATAGAAATTTCTAAGAAAATAATGGAATTAAAATACAAATAAACTATAAAATCATCAATGCTGGAAAAGCCTCATGAAGAAAAGAACTCGGAGACAAAGCAAATTCAATTTGAAGAGTACAGACCGCTCAAAGCTGTGCTCATGAGAACCGCAAGAATCGTCACTCATTAAGCGCAGGTATTTTTTCGACGAACCGCCAGGCTCGCGTATATATATATATATATATATATATGTGTGTGTGTGTGCGCGCGACCTCGGGCTTATCACAAGCTCGAAAAATTTGAAGAAAAAGAACCACGCCGACCATTAAGCAGACGCGCCGTTTATGGGTGTTGCGCGCGCGTGCGTCCGAGAAACGAACGGTCTTCTTCCCCGACACTGTAATTTTGCGAAAAATGCGCGTACTGTGCTCTCCACTCGGTTCTCGTTCTTCGCCGGAGTTTGGCTGCGCGGCAATTCCACTTAACTTTTTCATCTCGCGCGTTTGCAAATTAGAAAGAGAGTATATGACGAAAGAGTGGGCGTACGGATGTGATGAACAGAAATGAAAGACAATGCGGGTACATTCGATATATTTCGCAACGCAATTTTTGTCAATTATTTTCGAAAAAAGAAAAAAAAGGGTTGCGAATACATCCTCTCGTTATAAAGGTGAAAAATGCGCATTACATGTTTATATGCGTTCCACTATTGTACTCCACTATTTATTTCCCTTTTACGTTGACGAAAAAGTTAAAAATTTTTTTTTGATAGCACACTTATCAGACAAACTTTTTCTTGTTCTTTGAACTATTTCAAATGTGAAAAATGATAAGAACAAGCTTGATTTAAGGACTTATTTTTTTGGTAACAGTTTTAAGTCAACTTAGAATTGAAAGTAAGTCAACTTAAAATTGATGGAAATTTCACGTTTTTTCCTGAATAACAAAGCATGAAAAAGGAATTTAATTTTACAAACACATCTACAGAACAGAGTTTTTCATCTTCTTTAAGCCTTTATGAATGTAAAAAAAAATTTCCAAGACCGATTCCATGGTATATTTTTTTGGCACTACTTTTAAATCTCAAATATTCTCTATTCCATTAAAAAATGATGTCTCTTCTAATGAGTGTCACATTGCAAATATTTATGATATGAAACGATCAAAGTAGATTAAGTATTAAGATAAAAGTAGACAGTACAAGCTAAAATTTAAGCTCAGATTCGTTAAAAAATATTAATTTTTCAAGAAGCTCCAAGCAATCAAAGATACCGTAAGAAAATGGTTAAAAATACGATCGAACGATCCATTTAATCCCTGAAAATGAAGACAAATTTTGTAGATGTGCCTTAAAAACTAAATTCCTTTACTCAGAAAAAACGTCAAATTTCTATCATTTTTTTCAATTCTAAGTTGACTTAAAACTGTCACCAAAAAAATAAGTCCTTGAATCGAGCTTGTTCTTATCATCATTTTTCACATTCGGAATAGCTCAAAGAACAAGAAAAAGTTTGTCTGATAAGCGTGCCTTCAAAAAAAAAAAATATTTTAACTTTTTCGTCAACGTAAAAGGGAAATAGTGAAATAGCTCATGTATGCTTATATGTGTTTGTCTATAGGAGTATATGGTGCTAAAATTTTATCAGTAGCGGGTTTCACATTATTTTCGACTATTCAAGATGAAGTTTTAATAGTATGTTTTAATGATGGAGCTTTGAATTTCGAATAAAAAATTACACTCTAAAAAAAACAAAAAAAAATATTTTTTTCAAAATTTCCGTAAAAATATTCGTCAACGAAAAATCGTAAAACGCAGATTTCAATTTAATAGGTTGTTCCGAAACAAAATTTTAATATTTTCCCGAAAAATTCATGCCATAAAAAATATACGTACGAAACATAGTCATAAAAGCAGTTATTAACGTCACTTTTCCATTTATTATCTATACCAGCAGTGCACACGCGCAGTACAATTTCATCCAGCTGCTTAGGTACGGAAATTCACTCGCACGATAATCACGCTCTAGCTCCGCATTTTCCATCGAAATACATTCTCTCCTGCACTTCTGCGTATACAGATAGAAGAAGCCATTCCGTAGCGGCTCTCGACGCGTTGGCTCCTGCAGCTCCAGCGAAATAAAAGCAAATTGAATTCTCCGCTTCCACTTTCGCCTGCGCATCGGGCGCGCAATCGACGCGAAATCGAGACAATCGCGTTTCAGGCGCGATTCGATCCAGATAACCGCACACTGGCTGGTTCATGCGCTGCAGTAGATAGGTTCAACGCTTTTCTCTCGCGGCGTCGCAGCCTTGACCCTCGCAGCGTTCGGACGCGGAGTACTGCAGGCCCGCGGAGGAGCCTCGGCAACTTCCCTTGCGGCCGCGGGACTTCAAAGACCCCGCGGCCTTGCCCCCTTCGCAGCATCCTCCCGCAGGCGGTCGCTGTAAAAGCCGCCCGAGGATGCCGCTGGATGCGTATACCTATATCAGCCGCCATATGCTTCGCTCGTGCCGTTCCATTTTCTCCTCTCTCTCAAAACCTTTAATGTCCGTTAGTGCTTTTCGATCAATTCTTCTTACTTATATTGTATATTTTTTTTAAATTGCATCCTTTTTTCTTTTATTAAATACTTTTTTAATTTAAGAAAGCCTAACTCTATAGTATCTTCTATATTGATCGTTTCGAATATGTTGCATTACGATTGAAACAAAATTCAAACTTTGGTATAATGTATTGCAAAGAAAGAAAATTTATCATTTTGATATATGCCGCGGTAATGATAGACAAGCTTTTTGTTTATCGCAATTCCTATGTTCGCCTTTAACGGTTCCAGAAAGCAAATAAATAACATCCTTACATCGCATCTACGTTAGCTTATATACGAATGTCTGGCCGATCGGGCGCGTACACAGAGCGTAGAGCGATGATTAAAAATCCGAAAATGTATATATATGGACCCTTGCCGATCATTAATCAGGGTTTAGCGGTGCGTGCATTTTCTCACGGGCTCGTTGAGTCGCTGCTCTCGCGAATGAACGAGCGGGGCGCTGTGTCAATGTCAGGAACACTCCGCGCGCGCGCTCGTGCAACGGCTTCTCCCTCGCTCGCACGCGCGTTCAAAGCGCGCGGGGCGCGCATAACGCACTTGCCTGCTGTATAGTGGAGTCTATCTCGGCAAATCCATACGTATATATATTTACCCGCGAGAGGGGTAGTAGCTTGCGTATGTATGTGTATATGAGCGCACAAAGGCCGCGCCCGCGATTCGCGCAATAGGCTTTACACACATATATATTGGAAAGAGGGAAGAGAATATCAGAGAATTCGCACGTGTATATATACAGAGAGTCGGAGTGCGCCGAGCGCGTGAATTATGGCGCCTTCGTCTCTCCAGCGTGTAACTGCGCGTGCAGCCGCCGCCGCCGCCGTGCCGTACGAGGGATGCACGTTACGTGTTATAGTAGGCATACACTTTTGCGCGCCCGCGTTCCGTGTATATAGAAGCCGCACCCGATATCCTGGAAATAACGAGGAGAGTGAGAGGACGAGGGGGGCGCGAAACGCGTTCTCTTGTTTTCCAGGGGAGGAGAGAGAGGGAACGAGACAAAGTGCAAATGTAGACGCGTTTTTTATGGGGCTTTTTAGTTTTCAAATCTTTCCGTGCGTGTGCGCGGGTGTACATATGAGCGCGAAAGGAAATCAAACAGCGCGCATACAGTTGATATATTGTGGACTGATGTTACGCGCTCGCACGATTTTCGGGGAAAATGATCGCGCTTTGTAGCTGGGATATGTATATATATATATATATATATATGTATATGTGTTGTTGGGTGAAACCCGCTGGAAGGATAGTTTTTTTACTTTGATTACACGCGAAATTCATATTTTTTCTATAGAAACGCAATACCACGGAAAATAATTTTGGGTTTTTATTTACATTTACCAATCGTGTACATGGTAAAATAAAACAAAACCGTAATTTGGGGTTAATATTTCCAGCTTTAAAATTACTCTTTAGAAAACATTGGAAATAAAACAACGCGACTGCTATCTGCATATATATGGGCAATTCTCTGACAAATCGACGGGTCAAAAAATAGATTTTCTTGAAACTCTGAGAAAATGTTCTGC
>JAWWEQ010029669.1:0-23408 GCA_035583055.1 Torymus tubicola
GAGCTAATAATTAGTCATTTCTCTTGGCTATTTACTGAGATTGTGCTCCATTTTTAATAGTCAAATTTCTACCAGGGATATAAATTCGACTATATAAGAAACCGGATTATCTCTATTAATAACAATAATAATAATAATAATAATTCAATTTACGTTTATCGCAAATAATATTCCTCTCGTGTAGTATTTAAAAGAATAATTCATGAATTGCAAAGATTCTCTCTCTCTATCTCTGTATATATACCCACTGGTACTCACCCTTACACGCTGAACCTACAATTACCCGATTTTTCTCGTTTTACAACGCGACCCATCATCTCCTTTCCAACGGAGGAAAATCTCTCGAAAGCTCAGGGAACCGCGCAAAATTGAAAGACACGGATGCCTGCTGCTATATACGGAGCGCAGAGCAGTAGCAGCGCGGGCTTGCATCTTCTATACGACTCGACTTTTACGATCGCGCGAGGAAGTGAAACGGGCGACTAGTACGTTGATATTATTATTATTATATTACGCGAGCACCTGCGTGCACGTGCATTCAAGTTTTACAATTTTTGAGATACCGTGCATTTTTTTTTGTTTTTTTAGGTGATAGGATGGAATTAGGTAGAGCTTTTTTTTTGTATATTGGTAGAAAAATAATAATAATAATGTCGTTTGTATAGGAGTGAGTTGGAAAATTGTAAGTGTAATAGGGTGGAATGTAAGAAGCTTAAGTACATAATAAGAGTGATGGTTCGAGTTTTCTTCATGCGAATGTATTTCTTGGAAAAAGGAATGAATAGACGGACGAGAGAGAGAGAGAGAGAGAGAGAGAGAGAGAGAAAAAAAGACAGTGAGTAAAGAATATTCAAGCTGCATTGGTTAACGAGAGGTTTCTTCATACTCGAAAGTATTTTTCTTTTTTAAGAATCATTTTTTCGACTTCGGAATTGTTTACTACATATTTGCGAGCAAAATCCTGCATGTTATACTAAAATCATTGTATAGTTATATCTATATACACAGTTATATTATCTATTTACTAAACGAGCTCCTACATACAGTCTAAAAATATACAACACTTAACCGTTCCCAAACCGCGTATATATATTTGTCGTCGAAAAAACGTATACGCTATTAAGTACATACCGCACGACGACACAATACACATTTGCTGCGCGTTTATAGATGTATTTTTAAATTCGTAAAATTGTATAGCAACGCATATATATATATCGGCGACGATCTGGTCACCGAAATAGCCTCTCTCCTGACGTCACGTCATGGTATATACAACAACTGCGTGAGAAAAATTAAATGAATCCTGTTAGCGAGTGAAATAAAAGAAAAAGAAGAAAAAGAAACAAGAGGAAAAACGAAAAATGGTCAAGCAGCATCTGGAATACAGAATGCGTCATTATGTGGTTACTGGAATATATAGAATATATATACATACACGCGTGTACATATTTATATATATACGTATAGCGTAATGAGTTCATTTGTGACGCTATTGTTCGGATAAGATTGCGTACGCGAGAGTGTAATTTATATTTTATCGTAAAGAAACGGTGAATTTTTTAGTGATAGGCTTTTGAGTGAGAACCTCAAATTTTGTTCAAATATTAAATTGAAACTTTTTGCACGCAAAAAAGGGCAAAACGACAACTGTACGAACAATATCTCCATTCCTCTCTCTCTCGGACATATTACTTCTTCTTGGATCCTCAGTTTCCTGTCTGGAAAGGTCCTCTCTCTCTCTCTACGTCTCACTCTCTCTTTTTTTTGTCGAGAGAATACTTATACGCTAGCGTGTACGTGACGCGAATGGCGCAATGATACAAGGCCGCGTCTACGCGTACGCACTCGCGCGCCTCTTTTTTTTCATGCGCTTCTCGCGCGCTTTGTTTTCGTCGATGAGCTGTGTGTATGTGTGTATATATATAGGTATAGGTATTCTATCAAAGTTACCGGATTTTCGCACACTTAAATACGCATTCGAAATGAGTTTTTCGCGAGCTAAAGTTTTTCGCGCCCTTTTTTCTTTCTTGGTCGAGTGGGTTACCGTGGAACGAGTTTAATTTGGTTGGGTAAGGTGTGCTGTGCTGTGATGGTTTCTTTCGTAATAGTGCAGTTTTTGTTGTTTATTTTTTGCTTTTCTTTTGGAAAAAGTTCAATATGCAGAGAACCGGAGATGATGGGAAGATGAGTTTTGAATTTTTTATGAACTACCGGTATTTATTATTCATATAGGGTAACCGTCTTGAAGTACGGAGAAAATCAGTGATTGTAGGATGAATATGTATATAGATTTTGTACGGGTTAAATATAAGTGTAACCTGGTTTAATCTTAACGTTGGAATAGTGTAATTTAATAAAATCTTGGTGGTATATATACATGGAAATCAAAAGGTATTTGCTATATATATACCGTGAAATGGAAGTTTTCAATACTATATATATTTATTCTTTATTTTACTATTTATAGTAGTATATTTACATTTTTTTCAAAGTGATTTCATCAATTCTGTAAACATTTTATATCCGTCTCTTGTTGAAATTCAACTGTAACGTATACTTAATATTAATGTTTACAGTTTACATTGCAAATATGTAACCGTAGCTATATATGCATCCTATACTCTCAAAACGTTAAATATTTAACTTCATTATTTCAGTATACCATCAGATACAGTATATATATATGGATTTGAAGTTTGGATCGTTGGAGTGCAACCAAACTTTAGAAATATTTTTTTATTTCTAGTTTTATATGTTAGATTTTGTATTTTCTCGTGTGTTTAGCATTTTCTAACATAACCCAACATCAAAATAAAGATTTCACTGTATCGTGCAAATTTTTAGCTGTTTTATTTATTTGTGAGAAATTATTTCGTTGCGTCCCAACGTTGCACACTTCAGACCCATATATATATATATATATATATAGCGATCAGATTAAAAAAAAAAACATGTATACAAATCCCCAGGTCTATTCCTATCAAATATTCCTCCCAATTCTTCCAAACCTCTCCAACCTCCCCAACACCCCACCATTTTCCTCATCTCTTCTTCTACATCACTTAACCATCCACAACCTCACAATACCATAACAACCAGACACATTCAACCATATACTACAACCTTACACCTATACACGTCATTGCACTCGAAGCCCGTACGCGATTGTGTCGTCTGGGCGCACGTGACGACCGGGGCTTCAGCGCGTTATATACCCCACGTGCCTCATATATACTACTCACACACAGTAGCAGCAGCAGCGGCCGCCTGCCCTAGAAATTATCGTCCGCGCGCACGCGGCTACGCCCAAGGTTTCTTTCGACGTGTAGTATGCGCGTATAGCAGTAGTAGCAGTAGCAGCAACGGAGCTTATTGACTTAGCCGACTGGTATGCGCGTAGTATAGGGGATGCCGGGGGAGAGGAAGAGTTTTTTGTTTTCGTGAGCGCATTGTATAGATGGTAGAGGGTGAGTAAAGGGTTGGGGGTGGAGAGGACGAGAAGAAGGGAGTGGCGTGTGAGGGAGAGAAGAAAGTTTCTTTTTTTTAGTTTGGGGTTGTCGTGAGGTTTTGGGATGTGGATTAAGGTTTGGTTAATTTCTCGTATATCTTTTTGTATATTGAAATATTTTTGTTTTTGGTCTGGTTGATATACGCAAAACTTAATGTTATTGTCGTATTTTATGTGTGTGCGTTATATATACACAGGGCGAAGCAACGTTTATTCAGAGGCTTTAATATACTGAATTTCAATTTAAATATACTTGAAGTTGCATACTTAAATGCGACTTACATTTAATTTAAACGTACTGTATAAACTTTTTTGTTTTCTTTCTCTTCTACTAACAACTTCTCTCGCGACGTAATTTTGTTAAATAGGTACAGTTATTTACTGCTTATTGAAATTGTTAATTCTTGCATTAGTTGTACAGAGTTGGCAAAGCACTTTCACGAAATTAATACTTAAAGACAATTAAGACGGTCTAATTGACTCTTGTTTTTCCGTATGTATATATATACGCCCAGCACTGTAGCAAACTTGACGAAAATTATATGCAAAGTATCACACAGGGTGAGTCGAAGTAAATGTAGCAACTTTCTCTCCCTCCCCCTCTCTCTCTCTCTGTTGCACGTTACATTTCTGCCCCTATTATTCAGAATTTCGTTTGTAAGATGTTTTAAGGCACGTTAAAGAGTTGTAAAATTTTGCGTCAGAAATAGATCGCGCGTGTTTATGAAATGCACACATATATATATACATACACACGCATGCGCATATACAAAGTCGAGCGTAAAATTCAAGAATTACTACAAGCGTTAAACACCGTTGTAAGGTTTTATTCAAGTCTTACAAATGTTACAATCTATAAACTTGTCGTAGTGCACTAGCGTAAAATGCAGCATAATGATGAATCACCACTGCAATGCGATGATTTCACCATATTACAAATTTAGCATATTTCGTATTATAGTTATCTCAAATCTTAAAAAAATGCATATACACTTTTTATATAACAAGGAAATCTCGCAACTATTTCACTGTATATAAGACTTGCGATGACTTTTCTTCAGCCTCATCTAACCATATAGGTATAACCGCCGGTTCGCAAACTTCACGGAACTAGAGTTCGCAACTCCGTTATATATATAGTATCTCATCGCCCGCGTATGCTATATATATATATATTATAAATACTTATATGTACACGCGCGCGTATACGTATACGTGTATGTGTGCAAAAAGTTTGTAATGTCAAGCGAGCGCTTTAATTGGCTTAACTCGCCCAGTTGATTCTTACGTATACATATAGATATATATATATACACGCTGTTACTGCAGCGGTTTGGGTTCGCGTATATAGGAGCAGCGGAGGATGATGATGCGAATGTGAACTTTTGCGACGTAAGTGGGCCAGGTCTCGTGTGGATCTCTCTTTCTCTCTGTCTCGCGCGTTCGTGCGCTCTTGCGTGCGTTTTGCGTTGTGTGGTGCGCTATGGGATGTAGTTATATTGTGAGTGGAGTGATATATCATGGAGGGTTTTTTTTTCTTTTAAGAAGTTTTGGGGTGGGAGATACTTGTGAGAGTATTTAATGGTATGATGGATATGAAATTTTGGGGATTTCAAATTTGAAATAAATTTTAGAAAATTCATTAGTGATAGGTATTGTTAAGTAAGATATATAATGATTATGCGAATGGTAAACCGTGTCTGTGTAAATAATTATTACAGTGCTGATGATTTATGAGTTTAATTTTTTGATCCGTGTAATCGTAAAGTATACCATTATAGACGTGTTTTGCAGCTATAAAGTACGATTTTATAGTTATGGGTCGGTAAAATTTTAATTTCAGAGAAAACGATAAATATTACGTTAGAAAATAAAGCTTCGAACCAGTGCTGTTTATACATTTCAAATTACTTTATGTGATTAATTTTTCTCGTTCAAATCTTTAAAAATTTACTGTGGTATTGGTGAATTCATCACCTTGCATCCAAGGTGCTCAATTTTGTCAATAAAATTAATAAAAGATTTCTATTACATTTGAATTATTTGTTTTATATTAAGTATGAATTATAATTTATAGTTTTAGGAGGGTGAAACACGGATTTTGTCTCTTGCACCTTCACCAGCCTTCACCACCTTTTATTATATATATATAAAAAATTCCTTCTCGCCGAATCTTATATAAATGTTAAATTATTATCTTTTGGTTGCATACTTTACAGATTCTCAATCAAAAGATAATGCTCGTACCTACGCCGTAAGATTTTATGGCCTCGTGGTGGCGTATGTCTTCACTTTGCTCGTAAAATCTTAGTTTACGACCTTGGTACGAAAACTACTGTAAATAGTAGTAAAAGAATGTCGAAACCATTACAAATTACTCCAAATCAAATTTTCACTGCTATTCAAATGTGTTCTTAAATTTTTGAAAATCATCTTAATTATATCTTCAAACAGAATTAGAAATCATTCGAAAAATTTGAAAAAAAAGCAAATAACGACTAATCCGAAAATGTCAATAAAAGTGTAATTCAACATCTTCTTCCGTAACGTATATCAGCATTCATTGAATTTTTATAGTTTTAGAATTCGAATCACGTAATACCATTTGATTCTATCTTGTACCTTTTATAGATTTTACATGTGTACAACAAGTATCTATACATTTGCATACACCTGCGGGTAAGAAATTACCATACCTCAGTGTCATCATATCTATATACATCGCAGCTATATGACTTCCCTAATTCCATTAAAAATTCACATGACCATTTGTTACGTTAACAACCCTTTTGAAAATAGTTCTAGTTAGAAACTCGAACTATCCACAACTACGTGTATATGATTAATATAATTTATTCACACCCCATGTATACATCAACGTAAAAAGTTCTTCAATGAATTTTCTCTATAAGAAAAAGAAATTCCATTCTTCAGTGTCACGCCACCACCTAATTACCCTTACCTCTTCTTCCTCCTCCTCTTCTCTACATCCTATTGACCAGGAACCACTGGGAATATTACATAAGCCTCGACGACACCCAACTTTCGCGCTTTAGAGTGTGAACTTGGCCGCAAGTAGTATTCGTCGTCGTCGTACCGAAATGAAAATAGAAATCGTAATTTCGTCAAAACGCGTGCGCGGCTGGCTACGTTTATATACGCACGCGCTAATATTGTGTTAGGCGTGTGTGTGTATATACGTTGCACTTAAGCATAACGTTGCGGCATAGCCTGTCACAAACAACTTGGAAATAAAATGTGTTCGGAGGGAAACTTGGATCTCACGTATACGCGTGAAAGTTGACAACTTTACGTTTCCTCTCTGGCTATTGTATAGCGCACGCGCAGCACTACAGACGAGCTTTTTGGGGTTTGACGTTGAATTGCTTGCATGAGTCATGGCGTGCGTTGTTAAAGCTTCGCGGTAGCTTTTGTTTTTAAATTTTATTTTTTTTCATTCGTGATTTGTTATTGTAACCGTTTTGCTTTTTTATATAAAGGATCTAATACATTGATGTACGTTCGCCATGCGTATATATACATTGTTTTTATATATGTTTGTTTTGGGATGCTTTTATTTTAGTATAAGTTATTGCAGGATGAATAAATAGAAAGGACCCGTTTTAAGCCAATTACTACACCTATACGCACACTTTTTATGTATATACCTATATAAATTAACCCAAGCGTAGAGTATTTTTGAAGCGTAATTTTGCAACGCCTATATGCGGAAAATTAATTAGAGTTAAAATACCTCTTGCGAAGTTTTGAAAGTGTTTCTAATAATGACAAATGATAATAGTCCAGAAAAATATATCGTCGGAAATTAAGCAGGTCGTTATATACGCCGTATAGAATGAATCAAAGCTCTCTCGAGTGCTGCTGCTGCTGCTGCTTGGCAGCGAGATTTAATTTTGCCGGCTTTGTACTCGTATATTTGTGACTTTGTCTTTAAGCCAGAAGCGAGCGAGTGAGAGAGAGAGAGAAAAATCATTCGGCTAAATATAAACTAATAAGATCTAAATGAGTCGTATGTTAACGAGCTACGGTTGCAAATAATACTAAAAATAATCGATCTCATATATTATAATGTGAGTGTTAATAATCGTCTGTTTAGCTTTTAATGAATATCTATTAGAGTAAAAAAAATATATTATTATTATTAAAAGTATATAAGCGTTTGATATTGATGTAACGAATTTATTTAAAAAATATATATCACTTATTAAACGCCAAATGGATTTGAAATAATCAAATTACTTGATTTTTTTTTCTCAGATCGCGTGGTTAGATATGTATCTGAATACGTTTAGCGTTCCACGAAGCTTTTAGTGTTTCATTCAATTTGCATACATTTCAAATGGTACTTAACTAAGCTTAACTGTACCGAATTATATTTCATTAGCAAAAATTATTCAGCACAAAATACTAAAATAAAAATTCTTAACGGTCCTATAATAATTACTAATGATATCATCTGCTGCAAAGTGTTTAATGAAAATCGATTGGCCCGTTTATCAATTTTAATTTACTAAACTTATTGTTAATATTTTCTCAGTAATTGTATAGTATAGTTTCATTTATATAATGACACGTTAAAAATGTTGACGACATTTGTATAAAAGTCCAGTGACCTTTTCTTAACTAACTCATGATAAAGTATAGTTTCTTTCTGCGAAAACTACTTTAAAATTTTCCGGTATTTTGGCACTTCGAAAACATATATATTTCAAATAATCCTTGAATTTAACGTATATACATATAGTGTTTAAATGACGTCAATTTAATTTTAATATATTATAACAAACGCGTATTTCCAAATTCAAGTAATTAAAAATGCCTATATATTTCCTCCTTTTAATGAACTTCAAAGGGAGGCTCCGTGTAATTAATTAATTGTCATCGTTTCAACTGTAATCGTAATTGTATTTTGCAATTTCGGTGAATGAATTATACGAGTCGTATAATTAAAATCATGTAGAAGGACATATACATAATAAAAACGTCTTTCATTTTATAAGCAAAGTAATATAATTTAATTAACCAGTAAAATTTGAAAACCAAACACTTACATATATATATACACAACGTAACCACGAAACACGCATCATCCACAATATAATTTTATCTCGAGGAAAATGCTTTTGATTCTATCTTTATCTTCAAAAGTTCCGAGCGCACGTATATAGCATCAATCACTCAACTCACAATCATTCCAAAAATCTCCACGAAAACATCACCAAAATACACTCCACACATACTTTCATCGCACATCGAAAGAACCCATTCGACAATATTATTCTTCAATCTCACGCGCCCTTGCGTTTTCCTTATCACGTATATATATATATAATTACATGCTGTGGTTCTGCTTCTATATATATACGCATACATATACATATATAACTAAACGCGCAACCACTGCACACAAGTCACGCGCTTCTAATCTCGCATTTAAAAAAAGTATAAAGTAAAGAAGCAAAAAAAGAAAAAAAACAAGAGAGCTCAGCAGCCCCACGAAAGGGGAGTGTAATATAGGTGTAGGTACATATAACCCGGGCGTCGACGACGGCGTAAAATCCAATAGACCGCATTAGTACATCCAGTAAGTTTAATCGGATTATCGTCGCCGGTACTGCTGCTGCTGCTGCTACTGTCGCGGGAATCCATTTTGTTTCATATCGCTGCTGCTGCTGCTGTGCTGTGGCTGGACGGGCTAATCGATATTTATAGGACATTTCGCGCGTGGATTAATCCGTGGAGATTCGTGTGTATATATATGTATATTTTTGCGTATAAGAAGATGAGTTATACATATATATGTGTATGTATGGCTATAAGAGTGATCGATAATTGAGAAAGATTTCCTGAGAGGGACGAGGAGGAAGAAGAGCCGCAAAGGGAGGATGAATAATACGTATAGCCGTGCATCATCATTGCACGCGGCTGCACGTGGGAAAATAATGTGGAGCGCGCGACGTCGACGACGACGACGACGACTTATACGTCGATATGTATAGACTAGACACGGCTGAGTCTCGGTGCTTGCGGATATGTGTATGTAGGTATGTATTAGCAGGCGACTGTACGCGATGTGGGTTCTCGATGCTCGGTAGGTCACGTGTGGCTGTAGGTATAGGGGCGCAGGGATTGGATTCTGATTTGTGGATTGAAAAAATGTTTCTTTTTTGTTTTGGTTTAGTGGGTACGTAGTGGGGAATAAGGGGGTTGAGATTGTAAATGTAATAGGTAGAGAAAAGGTATCGATTGTATGTGAGAACGTGCCGGCGTGCCACTTATATGTTATGATATGAATCAATTTTAATTGAATGAATAAAATAATAATATTTATTTTATATTTTGTTCATTTTCATCTGTTTTTTTTTGGGAGAAAAAATTAATTGAGCGAAAATACAAAGAATACGTTCTGTTGAGGTTCCTCGTTTTATGCTAAAATCGCGTCACTGTTATTTATATTTTGTGGTTATAAAATGATTTCATATATATGAAAGAGTATAAGTACATAAGTTTTATCTTTTAAAACTATTTGCATCATGAATAACACAGAAAAGGAAAAAAATACTATACAGAAGGGAATGGATTGCGAAAAAGTGCGATCTTGATCGGAATAATTACTTACATCGCGAACGGTATTTAATTAATTTATATATATCGCGACTGTATATCGAGCTTTAATCAAATCGAGGACGTCGATATATATATTTAAAGTAATAACGCACGTATATGTTATTGAAATTCGGTATAAACGAACGGTTTTCGATTTATAGGTATATGCTGATACAAATTACTTACTTTGACGCGATAAATTTGTAAAAAGTACATTATTTTTAAGGTAATTGAATTTGCGCATAATATTCCTTAACATTAAAGACATTGTGATACAGATACACACACGATTAGAACATGAAATACTAATTCATAAAAAAGCTCTCCTTTCCATTAACCTTTACTAGTGCACCATATTTAAAATATAACCAACTTACCGAACACTGTACACCTAAACAACCACACACTAACCAACCCGCTAACTCTGCCTAATCAGCGACACTTACACACATCTTATCAACGACACCTTTAAACCGTCAATTCGTATATATATTTACTTGGATTTCCTCGACACGTGATTCTCTCGTCTTTCGCGTCGCACACACATAAGCGGCAATAACTCAGCTCCGGTAATCCGGTTCTCACGCGTATGTTGACGTCGTCGTGTTCTCGCCCGAGAAGAAGAAGAAGAAGAAACAGCAGTGAAAACAAAAACGATAAAAAAACGGCTGTCTGCGTGACGTTATATCGTAAGTCGTTGCGTTTGAATAGTACAATATCTCAGTGCGTGTATATATATGTGGATTAGGTTTTGGTTGTTTTTTCTTTGCTTCTTTTATGGGTTGTGGTGGATTTGTTCGAATTATGGTATATAAGAGTGTAAGAAGTTGGGTTTAAATTGAATATAGGAAGGATCGGATTGGGTGGAATAGAGGTAATTATTGTAGAAAAGAAAAGTGTTTCGTGGGAATGCCGGGCTAGTTTTTTCACTAGTATAATGTGTGTATGTAGGAAATAGGAAACGATGTTTATGTGCATATACACGTTATTAATAATCTATAGCTCAAAATTATTATTGGCGACTAGCTTGATGATTTTTATTTGAAATTACAAGATAATAGCGTATGAGTTCATCGTGGCAATAGTATTATTACTTTAACGACGTATAGTAATAGTATTGTTTTTCAATTACACAGTGAAATATTGCGCGGGACAATCAGATAATGTAAAATTATTATATATTATTATCAATATTACAGTAAAAATTTCTAATTTTTCATCGATTCTCTATACAAAAAACAACTCCATAATATTATTCATCGCCATGATGAAAATCCACTTTGAATTACAAATTCTTTGGAAAATTCCTCCCTTAATTTTCATACCCCATATATGGATAAAATATATTGAAAATAATGTTTTCTCCATTACACGTTAAAATCCATCGACATCGTTCGCCTCTAACATTCCCTCCCACCGAATATAATTAATAACTCTCTACTCCCCTCTCTTTATTCCACTTCACCTCCCTGCACTATCATTCCTGACTACCCCATATACAACTTATCAATTCATCACCATACATACCAAAAGCAAAAAAAAAAAGAGTCCTACACATCCAAACCTCCACTATCGTACGGTTTCGAAATCGCGTGCATCGTTCCATTCGGATGACTAATAACGCCGCACGCTCGTATAGTATCTTTCACTTTAAAAAAAAGTATATATATACACATAACACTGTACAGAAGCAACAACGCGTGCCCATGACAAATTGATTGGCATTGCGACGCGTTTCGTTAAATTCAATTAAAAGCAACAACTCTCGCCTGCTATATATCTATACGTATGTAATATATACCCTCGTATATATATATATATATACACACATTGCTGCTATACGTATACGAAGTATGCTAGCGCGTCTAATCGAGGTGAAGAACCGAAATCTGGCGGCAGGCCAGAACGTCGCGATGTATATAATAGTATACTTATATATATATACACGTATATATATGGTGATGTGTATAGCATATAAGCGTGAGTGGAACGATACGGGCGTGGCATTGAAAAAGTAAAAGATGTATAATAGAGGGTGTGTGTATATGTGTTGTATAGCGTGGTTTTCGTAGGCGTGTATATATATATATATATATATATATATATATATATATATATATATACAGGCGAGCAAAGTACCTTTTAATTAGCCGGAATTAATGTTTTTGTTTACCGTTGAGCTGAGCTCTCAAAGGGTTGAAAGTTAGTTTCATAACGCGTAATTGGATTAGTTAATCAATGTTGATTGTATATGCACGTATGCGACTTGACTGATGATTTAATACGGAGCAGCTTATTCTTTTTTTAAATTATTGGTGCAAACCTCTATTCTATAAAAACATGTTGATTCTTACATTGATGCGTTTAATTTTTTAATCTTGAATTATAATATGGCGTAGCTTAGTATATTAATTAATGCATTTATTTTTCGCATCTATACGCCCATCTTTATTTTATTACACTTTACCATTGCAACCATACATATACAAGTGTATTTTAGAATATATAAAAGCTCTAAGCAATTTCGAATTCCTCAAAGCAAAACCAGTGTATCAGCTGCCTATATATACGTATACAATTTTATACATAAAACCAATGACCTTTGCGTATATATAGTGACACTGCTGTCACTCGCTCTATACACGCGCACATATAGCTACAGGACACGAAAGTTTAATTGGAATCAGTTGCGTTAAGTTATATGTATACTGAAAATCAGGCTAATTCCCCTAATTAGACTCATTAAAATTTCGCTTTGTGTTTATAAGAGTCTAAAGCTACACGTGGACGCGTATATATGCGAGCTGCTAATCTCGTAAAATAAGAAACAAATGTAACCTTCTATATATATATATATACGCTATTCCCGTGGATACTTTATTCAAGCTCAAAGTTTTTCTTATAAAAATTAAAAGTCTTGTGTACACGTAGGGTAATTCGCATATATGTGTATCCAAGAGAATTCCGTATGGTATAGACCCTGACCTTTTATATTCCCTATACGCGTATATACGTATACTGTTTTTATTAAGTTTTATCTCGATTATCTAAAGAGCGAAAGAGGGAGTGAATGAGGTTTCTATATAAAATAAGGGTCAATGTTGAGAGAGAGGAAAAAAAGTATTCTTTATAATATATAACCATACGGAGCAGTGTATATTACATACGTTGTTCTTCAAATTTGCGTAAAACTGTATTGCTGCCATACGATAGAAATGCAATTTTAAACTTAACCATGTACATTGTAAAAAGAGCTTAAACCTCGGATAATTGAAAAACTTCTATCACCTTTGATATACGATCGTTGCGCGTGATTCGTGATTTAATTATTAATGTATATGAAAGCGAAGTTTATACTTAGCACACGCTGCTACGTATATACGTACATAACATTTTTTTGAAAGAAAAAGATTTTTTCAACGCAACGCCCACGGTAGATTAGAAAGTTAGCTCAGGCGCCGCGCGCTTGGGGTGTGCAAAATTCCAAGAATTAAATGAAGATGATACTTCACTATAGTTACAATCTTCGCCGTCGCTACTTTGTAATAATTTTTAATGGCCTTGGAGGTTACGTCTTTGCCCAAGAATTTCATTACTTACGACGCAGGGAATTCGAAAAGTTCATCATATAGCGCGCCGCGTGTCTAATAAATTTTATCTCCCTTCTGTAACTGGATTAGGACTTTATATGGATATATATATAGATAGGCTTAGGCGTCTGGAAAGTAGGGTAATATTATCAAAATGGTGGATAAAAAAAAAATGGAAAAAAAATATGTTTGATAACAAAACTTGATAATACTACTGTGATATGAAAGCTGTGGAGATTTTTCGTGAACGATTATGTGTTGTTCTAGAACTCGACTATACGTGTATATGGGCTAATTCGTAATATTGTGAACTATTTTTTTTTAATGTAATTCGTTGCTGATACTGTAGCTTGAGATCTTAAGCACAGAAACTACATTGAATCTAAAGCTTTTAACGAAAACTAGCAAACCTTATTTTCTAGTTTTCGTTCAGGATTTTACATCCACTTCCATTTATTTGAATACTACGATAAACTTAATATATCGACAGTAAATTATTTTCAAAACATAAAATCACACAATAATTAAAATACCGTAATTACTCGATTCGATCGTCCATTAAAATCGCTCAAACCCCTAAAACCGACCATCAGCATATTATTATTTAACGACCCTTCCCATTATACAATATACATTCAAAACCACTTTGTTCCCTCTATACACATTCCTGCACTTTTTACACCCTGCCTGTTCTTTTCCTCGCCCTAACGACGTTCTCGCCTATATAGCGTTCGCGCGACCACACTGTCTCCGTTTACCGAGAGAGAGAGAGAGAGAGAAAGGAGCTTTTATCGCTCGGCCGCAGCAACGTCGCGCACAATGCGAGACGACATATATATACATACATACACATCAAGCTATACACAACCCTCGACGCGAGAGGGAGAAATGCCGATATCGATGCGCACTCGCGTGCGCGCTGTATAGAGCCGCGGTTTCTCTCTCTCTCTCTCTCTCCCATCGTTCCCGTTATATAAAATTACTTACGGCTGGAGTGAGTGAAATTTGGGTTGGAAAGTGAACCCGGTGTGTGTGTAAGCGCGTGAAATTATGGGACGCATATGGATCGGATAAGGCTTTTTTTGGTTAAGGAGATGTATAGGTATGATGCGTGGATGGATTTTTGTGAGTTACATATTTTGGAATATATAAGAGAATGTGTGGTGAAAAGGTTCTATGCGTGTACGTGTATTTGTATTGTTCATATTTATATAGTTTATGCATAGTATTTTCGGAAAGTATCAGACAAAACTTTGATTAAACATAAGTTATCAAATCTAGCAACGAAATATATAAAAAAATAACCAATTATTTTTCACTAACCGCACCGTACCGTAATAATTCTATATAACCATTGTGGGATCTAAACAACGATAGTATACGGACGTCAAATAGAGAAAAAAAAATACATATACACTGCGCAAGCCTAACTGTTCTACGTAGATACAGACACACACAGAGAGCGCGCGTGGAAAATTGAAACGACCCAGTGAACTTTGTAGAAACTTCGCGGCCGACTAACTGATTAAAAGTCTCGAAAAAAATAGGAGAGGAGAAGCTTTTTTTACTTTTTAACGGTTATATCGTCGCTCGTTATATTTTATAAACATTTTTCTCAAAACTTTTAGCGTTCGCGCGCGCGCGCGCATGAGCTTGCGGGCGATAAGTGGGTCAATTGTTTTTTTGAATTCTGCGTTCCCGCTTGTGTGCGCTCTAAACAATGCCGTAGTTTACCTGTTGAAAGAGAGAGAGAGAGATGAACTATACACGCGTGGTGCGTGTATGCTGCGATCGCTTTTATATAAATAAAGCATAATAATAATAATAGTAATAGTAGTTTACAGCTTCGTGCAACTATATATATAGGTATATATAATGTATAGGTGTGAACGTAGTTCAAATTCAACTTGATAATTAATAAAATGTTCGTTATAAATTTATATAGGAAAATTCGTTATTTCAACTTTTACATCCCATTCCCGAAACTTATAATTACCACGCAGAACCTATGTTTGTCGCTCCGACGCATATTCAATCGACCTCCTGTTGATCCATATACATATATACATTTATCCATACACACCTTATCATTCTATCATAATAGAACTATCGTCAGCTTAAAAGAATATAGAAAAAAACGCATCATTTCTCCACAATATATAATTTGCCCACAAATGACCGTTGTTCGTACAATATACCCAAAAAAAGTATATATATACAAGTATAAATATAAAATATATATACCCAAAAAAAGTATATATATACAATGATAACTGCGTCCAGCATCATCACCGTATACATGCAAAAAAACGTCGACCATATCTCTCTTTCACGTGTGTATATACGTGTTGCATCGAAGGTCCAAGAACGCGAGATAGAACTCGCATACATACACGCGCGTATACACTCTTCGGATACACACTGTACAGAGAGAGAGAGAGAGAGAGAGAGAGAGAGAGGCCGTGCTATTTTCAGCCCTGGCGAGAGTGAGAGAGAGAGAGAGAGTTTGGTTCTCTCTCGTCGCTTTAGCAGTAGCAGCAGCAGCAGCAGCGCTTTTCTCTCTCTCCTCCCCAACCCCGATTTCCATCGATTTCAGAGCTTACTCTCTCTCTCTCTCCCGTATATGCGCGCGCTTACAGGCCAGTGTGCAGCTAGGCCTTGTAACTCTCTCTCTCGCTCTTGCTCACGCTTAAAACAAACGATCGCCCTTCGCTGTATAGCTACATAGGAGCGAGAGTGGGAAAAAGTGATGAAAAAAGCGTTGTGTATGTGTGTGTATACGTGGGTTTTGACAGTTCGACCATGTGCAAGAGTAAGATAGAGAGTTGTTGCGGTTACCATCGGTCGTGGGAGGGAAAGGGATGATGCAGCTGATGCGGTAGGCAGCGAGCTTAGCGCGCGATGGTCATGCGATGGGTATTATTTGGAGAGAAAGGTAGTGAAAGGATCATCAGGAATATGTGTAGTACGAATGTTATTGTGTACAATGTATAGAGGATTTGCCTTGCCATTTTATTTTTTGCTATGGAAGTCGTGGATTTAGATGTATTGCCTGATATTTTTATGTAAAAAAGGTAACTGCGGATGGTTCGAAATGTATAATTGGATATAATTGTGGATTTAATTTCAGTAATAATATAGCTTCTGACTACTTGTAGGTAAACATAAAAATAAGGATTAAATATAGAGAAACCATAATATCTATAGATTCGTTTACGTCTCCTACGCACGAAAAAAAATTATTAAAATGTAAATAAATTATCTCCGTTACCCTGTGCTATTTGCAAACCGAAACTTTAGCGTAAACAGAATTAGCATTACGACCGAACGAGGAAGTATATAGCACTGCTTTCGTTCGCAAACTCATGGTCTCGTTAAAGCTGTATACACGCTTGTGTATTTCGAGATTGTTGAGGTTGATAAATAATCTTCAGTGGCTAAAATTAGAAAGAAAAAAAAAAGACGAGTCTGATGATAAATAATCTCCTGATGCTAAAATTAAGTCAAACCAGTCTCTCTCTCTCTTTCCACTACATGCCTATATGTAAGAGCCAGATTGTACCACTTGCGAAGAGACTAAGCTTTTTTTATTCTCCAAACTTTCCTTTCCTTACCGTTGTTGCAGACAAAATTATCCTTAAAAAAATCCCTATTTCGCAAGATCATTCAGTCCGTCTCGTTAATCTTTATAGATCATCGATATATTTATATCACATATTGGCATTTACATTGACACTTCCACATCTTTACTTCTAACAATAAGTAACACGCAGCAGTCACACAAAGCCATCAATAAACTCAGTATACCTGACCTCCATCGGAACCAAGACCATCCCGAAAATCCATCAATAAAAAGAAAAAAAAAACTTCTTCTTTAACCCTCCGAGACACTATTACAACGTCGCGTGTGTATGCGTCTATCGTCCAGCAGCTGCGGGAAAAAAGAAAAGTACGGTGTCACGACGACGCGAGGAATAATAATTTAATTTAACCCGTCATAAATCTCGTTATAACCACCTATCATATATAGATATATATATAGATTCGCTTCGCTTATTTACAACCACCTTGTGGCAGCCACGGCTAATTTGTCATCCGATTTCAACCTCTTCGCTTTCATCAATCTTAATCTCACAGGTGTACATACACTCGTATATACACACACATATATATATATACTTTCGATCGATACACCTATCTACCATCCTCTCTAATTAAAATCATCGCGGCTGGCGATCCGATGCTAATTAACTTGCACGTGGTGGCGGAAGAGAGATAGATAGAAAGTGAGAGAGTGAGAGAGAGAGCTTGCAAGGGTTTAATAATAGTCGCAGAGCAGAATCGCGAGAGAATCTTCCTTCGAGTGAAACGCCGGTTTAATCGTGATAGTGCTACTTCTGGTTTTCGGTTGTGGTTATGATCAAATCTACGTGAAAATTACCTTTTTGGTTTTTTTTTAAGTTACATTTCCGTTATTCTTTGTATCATGTAATATAGGAGCATAATCATGTAGAATTGAAAAAGTATTGAGCGCTCTTTATTTAAATATTAAAAATTTGAAAATAAACATGTAGAAAAGAAGGTTTTCTTTATAGCATGTGAAAAAAATAATGTTCGATACATGGGCGTGAACTTTACGCCCTACTATCAAATATTACTATTTTTCAACTTTTAGTTATTTTCCCCGTGAAATAAACTCAAAGGTTGGGCTGCAGATTCCAAGAATTTGCGTATTTGAGTGCCTTTTCGACGTTCAGTAAACAGTCAAAACTTTGGAATGAAAGCTTTGGTAATCAAGAAAACTCACATCAACTCTGCATGAAAATAAAATAGAATCAACGGTTTAAAATTAACGAGAAAGCTTCTTTTTTTGCATTTTTAATAAAATTTTTAATCTTAAAAAAAGGATCATCAAAACTTTTTAATTATACTTCATTTTTCTCTTATATTATGTGGTACAAAGTACAAATAAACCGAGGCCTAGAAGATATGCTATTAAAAAAAATTTCACGACTTCAAAAGGGATTTTTTTAGGTAAATTTCGTTATGTATACATATCGATTAATTTTAGGGACTAGGGAGCGGCGATGCACTATACGGACAAAGCTTTTAGGCGAATGGCGTTTTAATTAGAACGGTTTGAAGGAGCGCGAGAAATGGAGGATTGACAAGTGCATACCGAAGTGCAGGATGATGGTGTGAAGGACTATGGTGGTTGGTAGCGTATGAGGGAATGTTACAACAATGGTTACACAAATAAATGAATATAATATTATTATCGATTAGAAAATTTGAGTAACGTCATATATTTACTACCGTAAGTATGCAACCAATCAATATTGGTAAACATAACGGTGCTCTCTTAAAGCTGAAAATGATATACATTCCAATTTTTGAAACGTCTCTCTCACTCACTCTCTCTCGCCTCTCGTCTTTATTTCCCGCGTCAATAGTCCGACTATACGGTATATATACAATTGAAGCACGCTGAAACTTTTTCTATGTGATCAATGAAATGCATTGAAAGTTGACGTGTTTTTAATGACAATTCACATTCAACGCATTAATTCCTTTGTTTTTAGATCCCAGAAAGTTATGTGGAACCTTTATTTAACAGCGATTCGTTGAACGTATATTATACCTGCATTGAAGTTTAGATATAGAAGAGTTTTGGGAAAGATAAATGTGAAGTCCAAAATCAATTAAATTTGATTATTTAATAAATTAATTTTCAAATATTTATTTGGCTAAAAAATTGTCATGCCCACTTCTTGTATATAAATACTATCTTTTTGAATCAGTTTATCGAAGTTTTCTGTGAAATGTACTCGTTGAAAGATTAAATGCCCGAGTAAATACAAGTCCTAGCATATATTTTTTGTTTATAATTTAATCGTAAGAAACGAATTAAAATCTACGTTCTTAATCTACACTTAAAATACACTCCGAACCCTCGTTATCCCCTACCTTCAACCATTTTCCCCGCACCTTTCACCTCCATCCTCGCCGTTATACCAACCACCGCAGACATTTTTTTTTCGCGAAAAAGAACAAACTCGAACATAGGCTATACTGTATATATATATACACGACATCGACGAAAGACAGCCTCTTTTGCGTCAAGAATAGGACGACCTTTCGCTTTGCTCATCGTCGCCGACGACACAAAAGAATAGCCGTGTCTGTCTCTCTACTCGCGTCGCGCACTTATATTTAAAAGCATACGAGATATACTATACACGCGTACATACATACATACATATATATATACACGTGATGGTAATTTTTCAGAACTTTTTAAACGAATTCTTATTCACTCGTATACAAAAGCAGCTTTTCTTTTCTTCTTCTCTCGCGTACGCACGTATGTGCGCGAACTTTTCAAAATCAATTCGTCCACGTCGTCGTATTGAAGAGATTTTTGGTGGTCGCTTGCGTATGTAAGTGTACGTATATAGGTTGCCAAGATGTATATATATATATGTACGTGGTATTAATCACGTTCGTTATACATTGGCTGTCCGAGAGATTAGCGACCTATTCATCGTCCGCGTGTCTGTAAACGATGAGATTTTGGCGCACACGCGAGTAGCTTGTGAGGTTTATGAAGAGTCAATTTTATATTGTTGTACGAATATGCTTCCTTTGGTTTTGGTTTTTTAATAGTATACTGCAGAACTACATTGCAAGGTTTTTAAACTATATGTATATAGTATATCAAGAATACATATGAGTTTGTTATATGTATATGTATATGTTTGATTGCATCGCGTTATATTATACATATCTGAAGAATTTGCTGCGATTAATTAGTAATTTCGCTTGCGATCTATATATATATATATATAATATCGACGAAACTGGGTCGGAATATATTAGCCGAGTTGATTGATGTATAATAAATGGTAAACTTTAACGGCCAATTGGTATTTCCACGTATTATATCATTTCGACTGAAATCGACTGATCTCTGCATATTTTTATATATACATATACAATCCTCGTATAATTGAAAATTCGACTGAAATTTCTCATCCCCATGGTTCTCTCTCATACGAAGCGGCATCGAGACACACACACACATTATGTACTTCATCAATGTGTGTATATAATATATTATACGATAAACCATCGTCGTATAGTATCGCTGACGACGACGACGACGATGCTGCACTATACACATGGCCTCGGCCGAAACCTCTCGTATCGTAAAGAAGCTGTGCGCGTATATACACACACATAACGAAGCTAACACGTTACTTACTGAATAACCTCGGGAATCGATCGGTACATAGAGTATGTTTATTATTATACTTAACGTGATCATGATTTTTTTTTCTCTCTCTCGTCTATTACGGTATAATATACGGTGAAGGTTGAGGCGTTATTGTGTTGCGGGACGGTGGTAGTAGTGGTTTTCATGGGGCTATACGAGATGAGGTTGATCAGAGCTAAGTGGAGGTTAGTGTAGAATTATACGATCCGCGTGTGGTAGTGATGTATCCTGGATGCTGATACATATATAATGTATTATAAAGGTCACGTGTGGTATAGTTTTGACAATAATTATGAGTTAAATTACGTATAAAAATATATCGTTGTTCGCATCGACGGCACAATATCGTAAATATTGATAAAGAATTTTCCGACGTATACATTCCACAACTTAAACTTTCGCACGTAGTGGAATTTTCATACTAGAGTGCAGTCAAAGCAAACTTATATATTATACCTTTAACCGCCAACCTAACTTCGTTAACTATATATATATATATATATATATACATACACACGCCTCGGCAATTATTTCTATATTACACACGTAAAACAACAGAAAGCACAACAAAATATTACACCGCCTACCCTAACCATTAAGAAAACTTCGTACCGTGTACAACAGGTCACATATACATATATATATAATACACACACGTTGTGGTACACCGCGTAACTACATTTTCCCACACCACGCTATATACGCAAATCCATAATCTAGTAAAAATACAATAAAGCTTCTTATAACAACATATATACATAAGCTAACCCCATAACATACACACATACACAGACGATAGCCTTGCCACACTTAATCCTCCCATATAACTAACCATCAGTTCTCTCAAGTTCACCTATACATATACATACCGTAGCCGACGGCATGGCGCCTTCTTCTCTCTGCGGCGTGTCAGGAGAGAACGCATCAGGCGCGAATGCAATTATCGATTAACTGGCCACCGTCGTCACCACCGCTATACTCTCATCGTCGTCGTTGTCGTTGTCTCTGTAGTGTATGCATATATGCGTTATACTCTCTGGTGTGTTCAGAAGTGTATGTGTGTATATATAGTGAGCAGTAGCAGCAGCCGGCGGCGACGAAGAGAGCTACGCAGTGATATAGCACACATACACACACGTGCGTGTGATGTGCATATATGTAGAGCACAGAGCGAGTAAACATACGGGATTATAGGTATATGTGCAAGTATGGTTGTAGTCGTAGTGAGATGTGTAGAGAAGTATGTGCGTGTACGTATGTGCGTATATATAGGAATTGTATAGGTATGTATATATGAGCCATTCTATAGAAAATCGGATACTTCTTAGCCCAAAAGTGGAAATATGTGGTTTTTGAGAGCACGCTTACCGAACTAGGTTTTTTTATTCTTTAGAGCATTACAAATGAAATGGAAAAGGGTGTCCAGTCGGAACCATGTGCCAACAATTAGTTACGGGTTAATTACTGATAATGAAAAAATGATTAAAAATAGCTCTGGTTTGATCCAAAACAATTCCATAAAAAACAAACGAAAAATGGTAGCAAAGGGAGAATTTGGAAAAAACCATCGTGTTCGTACATGATTCCATTATTTCGTGAATTTGCTATCATTTTTGCCAGTTTCAAGTCCAGCTTCAAAATCACGTAACTTTTGAAGGAATAAACATTTTCTAATTATAAAAAGAGATTTGGAAAGCTCTCGTTCTCTAGTTTATTTTTCTTTTTTCCGAATATCATATTGAGTTGTTATTTTAGATCAAACTAGAGCTATTTTTAATCATTTTTTCATTATCAGTAATTGACCCGTAACTTATTGTTGGCACATGTTTCCATTTTTGGGCTAAGAAGTGTCCGATTTTCTGTAGAATGGCTCATATACGTGTACGTGTATGCATATATGTATGTAGTATATGTAGATACATAATCACGGGTAGTAAGACGCGAAGGACGCGTGACGCTGATGACGAAGACGCGAGATGAAGAGTATATATAAGATGAGATGAGACGATGCATCTTCATTCTCTCTCTCTCCCTTCTCAGTCTGTATGCTCTACATATATACACATATATACAATAGGTAAAAATGTATATATGTAGTGGCAGCTTTCAACGACGCGACGTCCCGACGACGAGACCGCTTAATAAACGCTAAGGGCGTCTGCTACTGCTATATACTACCGCGCATGCACGGTCAAGTCTTCACGTTATAATGTAAGTGTATATGTGTGTTCATTAATAATAACGAGACCGCGTGTGTGCGCAATTTTACACGTTTTGTATCGTGTAATATATATATGGGCAGTTCTCAGGTGAATCGAGAGGTCAAAATTTTTTTTTCTTTTAAAATAACCTAAATCGCTTCGTAACCATCCCATATGTTACCCTGAATTTTTTCAGATTTTTT